>AWWV01016289.1:0-53903 GCA_001974805.1 Corchorus capsularis
GATAGCTATGCCTACGGTGAATATGCAAACTATTCTACTGACTAAATTTTCCTAACTAAAATGCTGAATCAAAACTACATGATGTAGAGCAAATATGAATGTAATATACTTGCTAAAACAAATAGAAAAATGCAACATGGGAATGGACTTTTAACTTTTATGCTTGCTGCATCACTATGTCCTTGTGAATTGTCTGATGTATGCTACTTTTATTGATGATGAATAGGAAATATGCAATATTATACTAAATGGAATACAAAAATGCCTGGAGTGAAGCTTATTATGCTCTGTTCTGTTTTGCATTTTTTATGCTGGGATTTGGTTGTCTATATGCTGAATGTTGTCATGGTGCACCTAAATCAGCTAGAAATGCAATGAGATGTCATGTATGTTTACTAGTCCTAAAATTAAAATGCTAGACTAAAAGAACTGATCACTGATGCTCATGAACTGTTTGGTGATGCGCCAAGGGCTTATCATGGCTTAGAAGAGCACATTGGAGCTAATGAAGATCATGTCTTGGATTTACATGGAGATGTCAAGAATGCCAGCTTGGAGGAACATAGAGTTGGAAGAATCGCATGTGACTGGCCATTGCTTGGAGAAGCCGCGCAACACCGGCCACATGACCGGCCACTCGATCGGACATCGCATGGAGCAACCGGCCACAACCGGCCACAACCGGCCATCGCATGGGCCATCCGGGCACAACCGGCCATTTGATCCTTTAGCCATTCCGCAAGGTCCAATGACAAGGGCTCGGGCTAAAAGGTTTAAGGAAGCTTTATTGGGCTTTGTTAGATCTCATCTTGGAGGTTTGGAGTCCATTGAAGAACAATTGGAGAGCATTGAAGTCGACATCACCAAGAATATTCCCATCGATTCCAAGATATTCACCTTACTTGAAATCGATGATCATTAGTTCTTAAGTTGTGTAATTCGGCCTCATGGGCCTTTATTCTATTTTAGATTAGTTATTTATTTAGTCTAGAAGACATTGGGTTGGGCCTTGTTTGACTAAGTACAATCCTTGCTTAATTAAGTTATGTATTTACTTTTCCTAGTAGGACAAGGAGTAGGCTATTTCCTTGTTCCTTCCTTTATGTTTATGCCGCCCTTATGGCTTTAGGATTAGGGAGAGGTGCGTCCCCTACTACTATATAAAGGGACCATCCCCCTCTTGTAAACATAAGTTGAGTTGATTAATAAAGTTGAGGATGATTTTCCCAAATTATTATCTTAGCTTCATTGTTCTAGTTTGAGCAAACTTAGGGTTCTTCAATCTTGTAGAGTCCTAGCAAACTATTAGGTTGTGATTGCTTAATTGTCTGTGAATCTTGTGATCTTAGGTGTTCAATTGTAGGTCGAATTGAGGGTCTATGGCCAACGAACGAAGGAGGATTTATTTAGTGAAGATTGTCGACATACTCATCTAGAAGTTTGGTGATTCAAGTTGATCTTAGGCGGGTCTCTAAGGTGGATTTGGACCGATATACAACTAGAATCGTATCAATTGGTAATCAAAGCTTAGGTTTATCATCTTCTATCGGTAAATCTATCTTTCTATTCATCATTCATCAAGTTTTCAGCCATCGATTTCACCTATACACTCATCGCACCACCCTTTTTGAAAATTCAAAAAAATCAGCAACTTTGAAAATTCATAGCCGATTCATCTTACATATTTTCGCTTTGAAAATTCAGATTTGAGTCCTTTATAACTAGTAGTTATATCGAAAAATATCAAAAAAAAAAAACAATTTTTCGACCAGAAACTTGTGATTTTTGTTTTGGATTTGTTTAGGCTCGGAAAGCTTTGAAATTTGAGATCTAGACTTCTTTTAGTGCGATATTTCTGGGAAAAATACTGAAAAAAATCAAAAAAATATGTACTGTTATCGATCTTCAACATCAACTAGGGTTTTAGTTTGGGAATTTTGGGAATTAGGGTTTTGTTTGTGCAATTGATTCAATTGTTTGCAAATAACTCTAATTGATTGTGTAATTGAGATTCTTGGGTTGCTTTTGTTGTGAATTTTGATTTAATTTGAAGAATTTCAGGATGCAAACCCTATTGGAGACAAGTGGTACAAAATTGGAGATAAGTGGTACTAGGGTTTACTAATCGATTTGGTTGTTTAAATTGTGCTTGAATTGAGTTTTTGTGCAGCAACTTTGGAGAAGGAATTCAACATCAAGAGCCTGCATAAGTGGTTTGTTTTGGTTTGAGATCACTTTCCTTTGATTCCCAATAATTTTGCTACTAATTGTTTGTTCCTCAAGTAGGTCACGAGAAGAAAGGAGTGCTCTAGGAGTTGCTCTTATTAGGCCTATTGAAAGCTAGAAAAAGGCATAATCTTGTGAGATCATCAAGAGAGTAGTGGACCGCCAATCCATAGGATTTGAGTACAAACACCAGAGCACAAGTCAAAGGTATAAGCACCCACACACTTGTGAGAATTTTTATTACTAATCTTTGTTCTTTTTGAAGGTATGGGAAATAGGCAAGAAGAGCAAAATCTAGAATTAAATACGAATACCATGTCGCAACAAATCATGCAACAACTTGGTAATGCCGCAAGCTCAACAAGGAAATTCGAAATCCACAAGCTCAACAAGGAGCTAATGCCGCAATCAACAATGAGAGAATTCAACTTCCACCACCGAGGCAAATTGCTAGGTTGGATCCCATGGAGAGATTGAGACAACAAGAACTTGGTGGACAAGCCCACAATGAGAACATGCGGCCTAGCAGGGGAGTTGAAAGAGAGGACCTAAAGACAACATCAAATACAAAATCCCTAAATTCAATGGGAGAGGGTCACCATCCGATTACTTGGAGTGGGAGTCGAAATTGGATATGTACTTTGATTACTATCCTCATGCTGAGCCAAAGAAGGTGCAAATTGCTACTCTTGAATTCACGGAGAATGCTTTAAATTGGTGGAATCAATTAGTGCAAGCAAGAAGAAGAAATTTGGAACGACCTATTGATACATGGTTGTCATTAAAGAGCTTTATGAGGAAGAGGTTTGTTCCAAGCTTTTACACTAATGGTCTCTACCAAGAGTTGCAATCTTTGAGCCAAGGAACTAGGAGTGTTGATGAACACTACTCCGAGATGATGTTGTTAATGTCTAGGGCTGAGGTTTATGAAGCTCCACAAGCTACTATCGCAAGGTTTATGGCGGGGTTAAATAGAGAAATTCATGATATTGTGGAGATGCAACAACACTATGATGTTGAGGAATTGCTTCAACATGTTTTAAAGGCCGAAAGTGAAGTAAATAGGAATAAGAAGAGCTTTACATCATCATCAAGCTCATGGAAAACTCCAATCAAGAAAGATGAGAAATCATCCAACAAAGAGAAGGAATTGGCGCAAAAGGGAGCTACCCCTAAAACCGATTCTAAGTCTTCATCGAGTTCATCTTCAAAGAATCATGTCAAGTGTTTCAAGTGTCAAGGCTTTGGACACTATGTTAAAGATTGTGTTAACAAGAAAGTGATGTTCATGAATGAACAAGGAGAAATCGAAAGTGAAGATGAAGAGTTTACTCTAGGATCTAGTGGTGATGGAGATGATGAAGGAGATGCGCATGATGATAGTGATGATGGTGTCGGTTTTGCACTTAAGAGTTTGGTTGCTAGGAGAACTTTGAGTGCTTATGTGAAAGACGATGTGAACAATCAAAGAGAGAACTTGTTTCATACTAGGATGTATGCGAATGGGAAGCCTAGTAGTGTGATTATTGATGGTGGGAGTTGTACAAACATAGCTAGTGTTTATTTTGGTGAAGGAGATGTAATTACCCACTACAAAACACCCTAAACCCTATAGCTTAGGTTGGATTAACGATAAGGAAGAAATTAGGGTTAACAAGCAAGTTTTAGTTTCTCTTTGTTTGGGCAGGTACAAAGGAGATGTATTGTGCGATATCTTACCCATGCAAGCATGCCATGTACTACTTGGTCGGCCATGGCAATATGACAACAAAGTCCAACATGATGGTGAGACGAACCAATATACTCTCATGTTTTGGTAAGAAGCCTTTTACTTTTATTCCATTATCACCTCAAGAAGCTTTAAAGGATCAATTAAAATTGAAAGAGGACTTTGCTAAGCTAGATTCGGAATTTAGGGCTAAAGAAAAGACTAATCATGCTAATTTAGACTTGAATTGTGATTTAGTTGAAAAGCATGTTAGTTCTAAGAAAGTTAATAAGGAGTGTATGTTAGCTACTAAGAGTGAGATTAAAGAAGCTTTGAATGATAATTCTGTTTTGATCTTGCTTTTGCTTAAATATACACTTGTGAGCACTAACCACTTGGAAAGCGAGATTCCAAGCAATATTATTTCTCTTCTGAGTGATTATGTAGATGTGTTTCCTGAGGAGATTCCTAGTGGTTTACCACCAATTAGGGGGATTGAACATCAAATTGACTTAATCCCTGGGGCGCAAATACCAAATAAGCCAGCTTATAGGACAAATCCTGAAGAAACAAAGGAATTGGAGAAGCAAGTTGGTGAGCTACTTCAAAAGGGTTTTGTGCGTGAAAGCCTTTCTCCATGTGCAGTTCCTGTTTTGCTTGTTCCTAAGAAGGATGTGACTTGGAGAATGTGTGTTGATTATAGAGCAATAAACAACATAACGGTAAAGTATCGTCACCCTATTCCTAGATTTGATGATATGCTAGATGAATTGCATGGTGCTTGCTTGTTTTCTAAGATTGATCTTAAGAGTGGCTATCATCAAATTTGCATGAAAGAGGGAGATGAATGGAAAACTGCCTTTAAAACTAAATTAGGGTTGTATGAATGGTTAGTTATGCCATTTGGATTGACTAATGCACCTAGTACATTCATGCGATTAATGAATCATGTTTTAAGAGCTTTTATTGGCAAGTTTGTTGTTGTTTATTTTGATGATATACTTGTGTATAGCTGAAACCTAGATGAGCATGTTAGGCATCTAAGATGTGTGGTAGATGTACTTAGGGTTGAGAAATTGTATGCTAACCTTAAGAAGTGCACCTTTTGCACAAACAAGTTTGTTTTTCTTGGTTTTGTGGTGTCATAGCAAGGTATAGAGGTTGATGAGGAAAAGATAAAGGCAATCAAAGATTGGCCAACCCCCACCAACGTTGGTCAAGTAAGATCTTTTCATGGACTAGCCAGATTCTATAGGAGGTTTGTTAAGGACTTTAGCACCTTAGCCGCACCTATTACAAGTATAATGAAGAAGAATGCACCATTCAAGTGGGGAGATGAACAACAAGAAGCATTTGAGACTTTGAAGGAAAAACTAACTAATGCTCCTTGGCTTGTTTTACCTAACTTTAACAATACTTTTGAGATTGAATGTGATGCATCAGGGGGTGGAATTGGAGCTGTTTTGATGCAAGGTGGGAAGCCCGTCGCATACTTTAGTGAGAAATTGAATGGGGCTGCATTGAATTATCCAACCTATGACAAAGAGTTGTATGCTCTTGTGAGGGCGTTGCAAACTTGGCAACACTACCTTTGGCCTAAGGAATTCGTGATTCATACGGATCATGAAAGTTTAAAGTATTTAAAAGGCCAACAAAACTCCTTTGCCTATTCCTCATGAACCATGGACTCATATTAGTATGGACTTTGTGTTAGGATTACCTCGTTCTAGGAGAGGTAAAGATTCTATCTTTGTGGTTGTTGATAGGTTTTCTAAAATGGCACACTTTATTCCATTTACTAAAACGGATGATGCCATTAATGTAGCTAATTTGTTCTTTAAAGAAATTGTTAGACTACATGGAATGCCTAAGACGATTGTAAGTGATAGAGATGCTAAGTTCTTAAGTCATTTTTGGATAACTTTATGGGCTAAGTTAGGTACTAAGTTGTTATTTTCTACTACTTGTCATCCTCAAACCGATGGTCAAACGGAAGTAGTTAATAGGACTTTGTCTACTTTACTTAGGGCATTAATTAAGAAGAACTTAAGAACTTGGGAGGATTGTCTACCTCATGTCGAATTTGCATATAATAGAAGCATACATAGCACCACTGGACATTCACCTTTTGAAACTGTGTATGGCTTTAATCCTTTAACCCCATTGGATTTGTTGAGTTTACCTTTGAGTGTGCAAGTCGACATGGATGGACAAAGGAAGGCCGATTATGTTAGGGAACTTCATGCTAGGGTTCGAGCTCAAATTGAGAAGAAAACACAACACTACATGAAGATTGCTAACAAGGGGCGCACAGAGATCATCTTTGAACCCGGAGATTGGGTTTGGTTGCATTTAAGGAAGGAGAGGTTCCCTGAAAAGAGAAAGTCTAAGCTTTTACCTCGTGGAGATGGTCCATTCCAAGTCTTGGAGAGGATCAAGAACAACGCCTACAAGCTAGATCTTCCATGTGAATATGGCAATGTAAGTGCTACTTTTAATGTTTCAGACTTATCCTTGTTTGATAGTGATGCAGATTTCAGGTCAAATCCTTTTCAAGGGAGAGGGGATGATGTGCCAAGGGCTTATCATGGCTTAGAAGAGCAAATTGGAGCTAATGAAGATCATGTCTTGGATTTACATGGAGATGTCAAGAATGCAAGTTTGGAGGAGCATGGAGTTGGAAGCATCGCATGTGACCGGCCATTGCTTGGAGAAGCCGCACAACACCGGCCACATGACCAGCCACTCGACCGACATCGCATGCGACATCACATGGAGCAAACGGCCACAACCGGCCAACGCATGAGGCGCCAACCGGCCATCGCATGGGCCATCCGGGCACAACCGGCCATTTCATCCTTTAGCCATTTCGCAAGGTCCAATGACAAGGGCTCGGGCTAAAAGGTTCAAGGAATTTTTATTGGGCTTTGTTAGATTTCATCTTGGAGGTTTCGAGTCCATTGAAGAACAATTGGAGAGCATTGCAGTCGACATCACCAAGAATATTCCCATCGATTCCAAGATATTCACCTTACTTGAAATCGATGATCATTAATTCTTAAGTTGTGTAATTCGGTCTCATGGGCCTTTATTCTATTTTAGATTAGTTATTTATTTAGTCTAGAAGACATTGGGTTGGGCCTTGTTTGACTAAGTCCAATCCTTGCTTAATTAAGTTATGTATTTACTTTTCCTAGTAGGACAAGGAGTAGGCTATTTCCTTGTTCCTTCATTTATGTTTATGCCGCCCTTATGGCTTTAGGATTAGGGAGAGGTGCGTCCCCTACTACTATATAAAAGGACCATCCCCCTCTTGTAAACATAAGTTGAGTTGATTAATAAAGTTGAGGATTATTTTCCCAAATTGATTATCTTAGCTTCATTGTTCTAGTTTGAGCAAACTTAGGGTTCTTCAATCTTGTAGAGTCCTAGCAAACAATTAGGTTGTGATTGCTTAATTGTTTGTGAATCTTGTGATCTTAGGTGTTCAATTGCAGGTCGAATTGAGGGACTAAGGCTGACGAACGAAGGAGGATTTATCTAGTGAAGATTGTCGACATACTCATCTAGAAGTTTGGTGATTCAAGTTGATCTTAGGCGGGTCTCTAAGGTGGATTTGGACCGATATACAACTAGATTTGTATCATTTGGTTTGCTCTACAGTGAACGGAAAATGTTGTTGTCTGTCTATGCCCTGCATTTTGTGATTTTGAAAATGAAAAATGGATATAGATTCCTCATTTCTACTGCCTTGTCCTTGATTTGTTCGCTGCAATCTGATTGCCTTGCTTGTTCTGCATTATCATTTGCAAAGTTGACATGCCATGATTTACATTAAAGAGAAACTGCCAAAATTTGAGTGTTTGATGTGTGGGAATGTATGTGCTCTATTTTTGTATTTTGGTGCATGTTCAAATGTGGAATGTGATTATGTATGTTGTAAATTGGATATGCGTGAAGAATGATGAAAATGCCGAATTATGCTTGCTAAAGTGTAATGAAAAGGTGTAGAAACATTGAGTGACTTTTTGTGGAGATGCCAGTCAAGGATGCTGCAAAATGCTCGTGTCGAGAATGAGTGAGTGCAATGCGACCTGAAGTGAATGAGCATGCTCTGACTATGATCCTACATTACTACAAAAATAAGCTTGATGGATGTGTGATTGAATATGCTATCTATATGATCTGTTTTTGGTATTTTTGAATGCATGCTATATGAGTTATTTTTGCCTTGAAGGAGAGACCTCAAATCTGAAAGTGTGACACCAAGAGAAAGGGAAAACAAGAGAAGGAAAGGAGAACTCTAGAAGAACAAAAGCTCTTGCAATTTTCATTTTTTTGTATTTTGTATTTTAGAAAATATGTAATCTAAAACATGAGAGATTGAAATGCAAATGAGAAATAATAAACCCTTTTTTTGGTTTTCTTATTTCCAAATTTTTTACTTTTGAATGTAATCAATTAGATAATCACTAATTAGTAAACTAAATCCAAATGTTATACTAATGATCACACTAAATGCCAAAGTGGATTGGAATGGGAATATGCCAGTGCAATGCAATATGCAACGATGTATTTATATTTTGACTATTTATTGAATGCAATATAGAAACAATCTATTAAAAGCTAAGTGCTAACATGAACATTCTAACCTAAACCGGTAAGGGATCCAAAGACCAAAATGCCACTGATGCGCCAATGACCAAAATACCCCTGGGTGACCCTAACATCAAATGAGAAATAGATTTTTTTAAATTGAAGGATAAAGGACAAAAATGGGTGTCTACATTATGAAGGTCAGAAGGTTTTATTATTCAACAGTACAGTAAAGCACCATGGAAAGTTAAAATCGAAATGGATAGGACCCTTTGAAGTAGTAAAAGTATATCCCCATGGAGCCGTAGAGATCTATAGTCCAACAAAAAAGATGCAGCTCAAAGTCAATGGACAAAGACTCAAGCCTTTCTTCGAGCCCTTATCAATTGGGTTGATTGAAGAAGTTAAATTGGAAGATCCAATTTATCTTCCAACTTGAAATTGAAGCAACAAAAGGGAGTCGAGCTAATGACTTTAAACAAGCGCTTATTAGGAAGCAACCCAATGGTTTTAATTTCTTATTTATTTTCTAACCCAATTTTATTTAGTTTTGACAGGTTTTATTTAAAAAAAAATGGAAGCTAAGGAAGCATAGCCGAGCACACATCACCTTGCATGGCCGGTCATGGCTTGGTGAAACCATGCGAAGACCGCCTGCATGGGTGGTGGTGGCCCGACCATTCCGTGCCACGAACCAGGCCACGACCTGGTCACTAACGGACCATGTCGCACACGAGCCCGGCCACTGCCAGGCCATGCCGCTCATGGCCTGGCTACTACCGAGCCGCTCCAGGCCAGTTCCACGCTCCATGCCCGGTTGTTGCCGCACCATGGCCTGGATAGGACAGGTCGCCATGCCGCGACAGCCAACCCAAGCCCGAATCAGGCTAGATCGTGTCTTGGCCATTTCAAGTCATGCCGCGCCATTCCATGCTATAGCCAAATTTGAATTCAAATTCCTATTTTGAGTAGGATTTGAATTCCTAATTGCTTTTCAATGAAATTCCTTTTCCAATAAGGCAATAGATTCCTAATCAAGGTATGTCTCTTACTTTTTACTCTAACTAAAAACCTCTTAGGAATAGGATTCGATCACTATATAAAGACACCTCTATCCCTCCTCCTTATTCATCAAAACGCAAGATGCAAAATTGGAAGCTAAACTTTCGGCTAAGAAGCAATTTTTAGAGGAGCAAATTTTCGATAAGAGAAGCAATATTAAAGAAGCAAGTTCGGTTAGAACAAAAAGCAAGTCGATCAACATCTCAAGCCAAGAAGAAATTTCGATATCCTCCAACTAATTGAAGATGTCGATGATGCTTTCAACTACCATGGATTTTGAGATTCAATTCAAGAATTTTAGGAGGCAATTTTATCAAGTTGGGTACTCTCAATTTGGTGAAAAATTTCAAGGAAGCTTTATTCGTCAAGATTGTCATGAACTTTTGAGCATGATATCATTGCTACCTATGGAAGAAATTGCAACCAAACCCAGTTTCAAAGCTAGGATGATTTATCAATTTCTTTGGGACAAAACTAACAAGTCACATGAAGCTGTTATAAGATCAAAGGAACGAGCTAAGCGAGAGTTTGATAATCGGTTCGACCCCCATGGAAATCAGTTTTCAAATCCTCAAGGATCTCCAAGAATTTTCAATGGAAGGATGAGACCTCAAGTTGTACCATGGAGCAAGCCTTTCCCCATGCCAAGGATTGATGGGTATCGCACTAAACCCTATAGGCCACCCTATAGGCCTATGCAATGTGCTCCTTACCCTCAAAGATTTCATGGTCCTAATCATGCTTCTTCATCTAATCGACCGATAGCTACTGTTTTTGCTTTGGAAGAATTGAAGGATCAATCACCACCAATTGGACCCAAGTATCCGTTTCAAGAAGAAGGTCAAGGTGAAAACGATATTGTGATTATTGCTTCTGCTTCTGAATCAAGTGATGTTTCTAGTGATGGAAATAAGGAAGGGAAAAAGGAGGTTAATCAAGAGAAGGAAAATAAGGAAGAACTTCATCCTTTTCTTGCTCGACTCAAGGATATAAGTGATCAAATTACTAGCTTAAGAGAGGATTTTTCTAGTATAATTGAGAATTTGGATAACCTCTGCAATTTATTTGAAAAAGCTCTTCCTAAACCAATTTAGATCTAGATTTAGGCTTTTAAATTTAAGGTTATTGTTCTAGATTTAGGATTTCTATTTTATGCATCTTATGTTTAGTTATTTAGTTTATGCTTTATCTTTAATTTTCCTATATCTTATGTTTTTATTTTTCAAGTTTCATTAATAAACTATCTAGTTTGATTTTCCTATCACTTTAATTTCTATTGTCTTTATGTTTGAATAATTCTCTTCATCAAAGCTACCCAGGTATGTTTTCATGAGTCTTAACTCTTTATTTTTGGTAAGCTAATTTTGCATGAATTGTTTTCCTGATTGCTTTTACATTGAAGACAATGTGAATTTTAAGCGTTGGGGGTGAATACTTGATAGGGGTATTATTTGATAATTGAGTCATATGTTAGTTTTTATTTGCATAAGAACCTAGGATAGGATTTGATTCTTTTTGGATTGATTATTTATTTCCCTAATTTTTGAAAAAATTTTCGAAAAATTGATTTTTGAACATAAAAATTTTGAGATTTTTCAAACTCTTTGATTTTTCATGCATATATTGAGTTATTGATTTGATTATGATTGATGAATACTTAGAATTTTTAATAATGCTTTATTCATTGATTGATTTATAGCATGTTGTTTGATTTCTTAGAATAAGGTAGAATTGAAGTTTGTGATATGATCTTATTCATTCATTGTTTTTATCATTATCTATTTCTAGAACTTGTGTTGAATCTTGATTGAAATTACAATTAAGAAAGCATGTTATGAATATGTCAAGAATAAGTGTGGGGGACTATCTATATAAAGGGTAATTAAAACTGTTTTCATAAAAGATGTGTTTTCATGCAAGAGGAGAAGAGGTATTTCTGCCAAAAAGAAACAAAAAAAAATTCCATTGTTGTCCCTCTTTTCTTTAACAAAAGGAGTTAGTAACCCTTCTAAAGAGGATAAGAGGTAGGGTTGCGCATGGGTCGGTTTCGGTCAGTGCGGTTTTGGATATTGAAATTTTTTTAAAAAACCGACTACCCCAAATTATCCACCGATCACCGACCGACGGTGGATAAAAACGATGATCACCGACCGACTATGGATCCGTCGGTTTTGCAGAAACTTACTTATGAAACAAATTACAGAATATAAAGTAGGCTAGCTATGTATAATATAGAATATAGTAATTAGTACGAATTACTAATTAAACTTTACATATATAAAATAAAGTTTGTTATAGCTTTCCTGCCATTTCAAAATGACTACTAATCTTGCTTCAAAATGCAAAAGCTCTCACACTAGTAAAAAAAGTTTAGGAGAGATGCCACCTATATTGGGCATATTAACAAAAGACTATTGTCCCCTACTGTGTTTCAATATTTGTATGAACAAAAAAGAATGGCATCAAGCAGACTATTATCCCTATACCTCGATTTACCTATCATAATCGGAAAACCCAAGTACTTATCTATATCTAGCACACGCCTAATTCTAAGAAAACTCATAATGTCACCCATAGTAGTCAGAGCAACATTGGCACTAAACAATATAGAAGATTTGTCCACATTCATTTTTTGACCGGAAGCAGACTCAAAATCCTTCAACAAAGACAACATTTGCTGACACTCAAACCTGGTAGCTCTCAGAAATAAGAAGATATCATTCGCAAAAATTAAGTGTGATACTCGTGGAGCTGACCTTGAAACCGAAACCCCATGAAGCAAACCTGTCTTATTAGCTGAATCAATCATAATCAAAAAAACCTCCATACATAATAAGAACAAGTATGGAGACCAAGGATCACCTTGTCATAATCCTCTCGACGAAGTAAACCGCTGACCTTGCTCATCGTTTACTATCACAGAATACGAAACTGACCGAACATAAACCATTATTAGCCAGATCCATTTAGCTGGAAAACACATTGCTAGCATTGTTGCCTCCAAGAATGGCCACTCAACTCTATCGTAAGCTTTACTAAGATCCAATTTGAGTGCCATATGAGACTGCCTACCAAATCTTTTATTTCTCATGAAGTGGATGGTTTTAAAGGCAATCATTGCACTATCATAAATCATTTGATCTAGTAGAAAGGCACTCTAATTCTCTCCTATCATAGAAAATAGAATCTCCTTCAAACAATTAGCCAAGACTTTCAAAAGAATTTTAAAT
This sequence comes from Corchorus capsularis, assembly GCA_001974805.1. Taxonomy (NCBI): domain Eukaryota; kingdom Viridiplantae; phylum Streptophyta; class Magnoliopsida; order Malvales; family Malvaceae; genus Corchorus; species Corchorus capsularis. The sequence goes on from AWWV01016289.1 coordinate 12,823, forward strand.
ATCACATTACATAAATTAATTGGCCAAAAATCAGAAGCCAATTTAGGTTCCTTTAGTTTTGAGATTAGGACTATATTAGTATGATTGATATCCGGGAGAGGCTTACCATTATTAAGAAAATCAAGCACAAAAGTAATCACATCTACTCCCACTGTATGCCTACATTTCTGAAAAAATCCCGGGGAAAACACATCCGACCCTGATGCCTTCGAACTCGACATTTGAAAAACCGCCTTTTCAACCTCATTGGCTGTGAACATAGCATCCAACCTTGATATCATATCATCATTCAACCGAACATAGCACCCTCTGAATTGCTTCGTTACTTGGACTAGCCGACGTAAAAATACTCCGAAAATAATTTGATATTATGCGTTGAACCCCCCTGGGATTGGAGCATTCATTCCCCGTCTCATCCTGGATATGTGAAATGAAAGTTTTCCGTTTACGGGCACTTGCAACCGAATCGAAATACCTAGTATTTCTATCTCCATTCTTTAACCATAAGACCTTAGAGTGTTGTCGCCAAAGCATCTCCTTCCTTTTGTATAACTCATTAAGCTCCAAAGTGGGAAATCTATTTATATAATTGGGAAATATTTATTATATTAAGATTTTATCATCAAATATATATACTATATACTACTATTGGATTAGTTATTACTAGGTAAACACATGAAATAAAACCATCGATTCTCCATTTGTTCCTCTGTTTTCCTTTTCCTTTTCTTTTATTTTTTTCTTAGTGAAATAGTTTTTTCTTCTATACTACAAAGTGACGACGCGTGTGCAAATTGTCTTTTGCACTATATATATATACTAGTTTTTTTGGCCCGCGCGTGTGCAAAAAATAAATCTTAAACGTTAGATTGAGATAGAATTTGTAAAGGAGTAAGTAGTATAAAGTTGAAAATTATAAGGGTCATTCAATAAATAATCCAAATAAGAAAATGTTTGTTAATGGAGATCTTGAAGCATAAAAATTCCCTTTTGAATCCTTCATGAAACTCGTAGATCAAATTTAGCGTTCGGGTAACCTTTTAACTGACACTTCAATAACTTCAATCAGACATGTGAACAAAAAATTATATATGATATTAAATTGACCGGCAATCAAAACCACTAAACTTCGGAAGCATTTTTAGAATCAAAACATTAAAATTGGCTTTTGAGTTCTTCATGAAAATTGTAGATCATGAAATTACCTTTTAATAGACAATTGAATCACCTTAATCGGATAAATAGAAAAAAAAATACAAAAATAAAAGCTAACGCGTTAAATCGTCCAACCTATAATTGTAAAGGACTAAATAGCATAAAGTATAAAAGTATGAGGATCATTAGATAAATAATCCAACAAAAAAATGTTCGTTTATGGAGAGGGACCCACAAATAGTAACTTTTTCACAAAATTCCCAAAATACCCCCAATTATCAATCCAAATAACGAAAAAACCGAAAATGAAAATACCAAAATACCCTTCCTCATTTCTTCTTCAACTCATAAGAAGTTAAGATTGGATTGGTTTTTAGATAATTTCACTTTCTATTATTATTGTTTCTTATAATATAATAAATTGAATTAATGATAGTCATTGTTTTAAAAATCGGATCGGACCGACCAGTCTGACCGGTTAAATCAGGTACCAGAGGCCTCTTCGGTTCGGATAACATACAAACTTTCCAATCAGCAACAAAGTCAAAAGCCGGATTTTGACCGATTTAATTGAAGAATCGGATCGGTTTAACCGGTTCTAGATCTGTTGACTTTGACTTAAAATTTTAAAATTTGAAAAAAAGCTTGCTAGTAGTGGGGTTTGAACCCATAACATAGTTAAAGGATTATATACCACTTGACCACTCTACCAGAATACTTTTTATGTCATTATTATACAACAATTAATATTTATTATATATAAAATTATTGTTTTAACCTCATTCGACATTATCAAATTGGACCAGCGATTGGACCAGTTGAACCGATCAAACCGTCGATCGGAACCTTCACCGGTTCCATGACCGACCCGATTTTTAAAACCTTGATGATAGTCATCATCAGTTCTTGATAGTGATTGTTGATTTTTATGTTTTTTCCATATACTTATGTTATGTCTAGAAAATTCTATTTTCTTCTTTAATTTCAATACTCGAATTGAAAAGAATACTCACCCATAACATTACATCTTTCAATAATTATTCACAATCTTGAAATCTACAACACTTTAGAAGAATAATTAAAGATTAAGAATATCCCAGAAGCATGCAACATCCATGTTAATGGAAGATCAAGGTTAATGATAGAGGCGATTCTCTTGCGAAATGTTTTCTTTTTTTCTTTGAACTTTTTCGTATATATAAACAATCAATAATAATTGAAGTGCAAATTACCTCAAGGTAACAAAGATTCTCATCATATTCATTTGGGGTACTATTTGCATGGTTTTTTGGTCTTTTTGTTTATGGTTTTTTTGTTATTTCGTAGAACTCTTAGGGGTAATCCGGCCATTCCAATCCTTTTTTGCCCTTCACCATTGGTTTTCATGTAATTTGGTGTAGTTTTCAAGGGTAAATATGGCTGTTCATGTTTTTTCTTTTTATCTCACCTAGGGTTTAATATGTTTTTTGAGGGTTTCTTTTATCTCATCTAAGGTTTATATTGTTTGTTAGGGTTTGGGTTTCATGTCATGGGAGACAATGCTTCATCTCACTTAGGGTTTGTCATGTCATGATTAGCATTTAGATTTCATGTCATGTCATTTTTTGTCTCCCTTTGTATTTGTATTTATAAAGGTTGGTTTAGATTTTAGCATACTTAGTTAGTGTTTAATTTTGTTGGATTAGGGTAGAATTGTCATTTACATGCTTAATTTTATTTTGATTTAGTAGCTGACTTAGACAAACTACATATTAATTTGATTATTATAGAATATTGATTATTATGTTTTTTTGGTGTACATGTGATTGTAGAGTAATTGATTTGATCATAATTAATTTTAGTTGGATTTAGTGGTCATACTTTGAATAAATTTTTTATTATTAGAATTGATCTTAGTTGAATAAGCATGCTATATATATAATTCTATTTACTTATTGTTAATATTGTTGATTTAAATAATAGTCCATTTGATTTAAAACAAGGTTTTAACCTGCGTGCGCTTCGCTGCGAGATTGATAGGGGCAACTTATTAATTGTTTGAAGGCGCGATTGATTAGGCGCAACCTGTGAATTGTTTGAAGGCGTAGAGTGGGAAGAGATGGATGTAGCAGTAATCATGCCATTTTCAATTATTAAAATATGTATACATACCAACTATAGTTGTTTAAGATCGGTAGGATAAGATGATATATATAAGTTAAAAATTGTACTTTAATGATAAATTTGCAAAACATGTGAGACTTAAAAGCAGTTGTTTTCAAGTATTCGAATATATGCAAAGTAATTTTTTAAGGTTGTAGGCTAACATAAATTGATGAGATAAAAAGGTAATTGATAAGGGTAATGGCATTTCCTACAACAAACACATCTAATAAGAAAACAAAGACAGTAACATTAGTAGAGGAAAATAGCTCACAGAAAAGGAATTCCAAGTTTCTGTTGCATTGAATAGGAAACGATATTTGAGTCAATTCTAGTTCAATAGTTATTATTACTAAATCAAACTCTCAAATATTACAAATATCAGTAAAGTGATCTTTGTAAATAAATAAATTTGACCGCACCATTTAGCCCGTTCTTGTGGAGTGAGTTAAGCGAGAAATGTATATTACAAAGTACTTTCAATGATAAAATTTCAATTTACTGAAGAAATTCATGACTAAATCATTCAAAAACCAGGTAGAGACAATGTATTATAAATAGACCTCAATAGACCTTTTAGATTAGTTTCTAACTCATTCACTTCTTTGTATCAGTTTGAGAAGCTGCTTGTATTCCCTCTCAACCTGAAAGAGATAAAAGAAGCAAATGCAAATGCATACATGAGAAGAAATACCTGTGTAATAAAAGAAGACAGTAAATCAAGCAAAGATCATGAAGCATGAAATCTTACATTTAAAGATCACTGTGCATTTAGATTGAATTGGGAATATATGATGAAAAGTACATTCATCAGTCGATGCATTTGCTGCTTTTTGGTTCCTAAAATTTTGCTAAAAGAAACAGAAAGAGTGTACAAATTGATAGTAATTAATTAATATAAGCAAATAGTTATAATGCAAGACAATTTCTGATACGAATCTAGTTGTAATTGGTCCAAATCCACCTTAGAGACCCGCCTAAGATCAACTTGAATCACCAAACTTCTAGATGTGTATGTCGACAATCTTCACTTGATAAATCTTCCTTCGTTCGTCGGCCTTAGACCTCCAACTCGACCTGCACTTGAACACCTAAGATCACAAGATTCACAAACAACCAAGCAATCACAACTTAATTGTTTGCTAGGACTCTACAAGATTGAAGAACCCTAAGTTTGCTCAAACTAGAACAATGAAGCCAAAGAAATCGATGTGGGTATAAACCTCTCAACTTAATTGATTAACTTGACTTCAACTTTTACAAGAGATATTGGTGGCCTTATATAGTGATAGGGTCAACCAAAATCCTAAAATAAATCCTAATTTTTGTCCAAATATAAGGGCTAGGGAAAAACTAGTCCTTGCCCAACTAGGAAAAGGAAATAAAGACATAATTAAATAAAGATTGGACTTAGTCAACCAAGACCCAATCCAAATATGGTCCAAACTTAAAAATAAGCTAATCTAAGATAGAATTAAGCCCAAACAAAGATAACTAATGATAATGGGCTCATGCCATGATGTCAATCCGGCCATCTAGAATCAATAGCAAGCAATGTGATGAACTTGTAATTGATTTGTAATTTCTTGCCCAAATCATCACCAAAACTCTTCAATTGAACTTCAATGGTCTTCAAGTCTTCAAGATGAGTTCGAACAAGGCCCATGCCTGCATCCTTGAATCTCTTAGCTCTTGCTCTTGTCATCGAACCGAATGGCATCTTCAAAGGATCGAATGGCATCTTCAAAGGATCGAATGGCATCTTAATGGCATCTTCTTGGTGAATTGCGATTCCATTCTCTCCTTTAAGCTTGTCCACGCTTCTTTGCAGCCCTTGATCATCCTTTCCATGCTCTCCATGCTTGTCTTCAAGTCCATAATAAGTCCTTGGCGCATCATTCCTTCCATGATAAGCCTTGGGCGCATCATTCCCTCCCCCTTGAAGAAGATTTGTCCTCAAATCTTGCTTGTATTGCACCACATATGGAAAGCTCTCAATGAACTCGTATTGCACACCATATGGATGGAGTTCAATCTCTTTAATTGGTGGAAATCCACTAGCAATTTTCCCACAAAAGTAAGCTACGGGCTTCTCTCCTTGCATCAAAACAACTCCAATTCCTACAAAATTACTCAAAAGAGACATAATATTGCTTGGAATATCTCCAGCCAAGTTGTTAGTACCCATTAGTGTATTTCGAAACAAAGGTAAGATCAAGTCAGAATTATCATGCAAAGCACTCTTAATCTCACTTTTAGTAGCTAACATACACTCTTTAACAACTTTCTTAGAAATCTCTTTCTTTTCACCCAAAACAGAATTATTTTCAATATTATGATCAACCAAAACAGAATTATTTGCAATGCTATGATCAACCAAAACAGAATTATTTGCAATGCTATGATCAACCAAAACAGAATTATTTGCAATGTTATGATCAACGAAAACAGATTTGTTTTCATCACAATTAGCATCCAAAACAGATTTAGTATCATCACAAACAACACTTAAAACAAATTTAGTGTCATTGCAAACAACACTCAAATTAGGTTTAGTGTCATCGCAAACAACATCTAAAACACTCTCTTCAACTAAGGTTGTTTTATCATCAAAACAATCATCTATTTTAGGTTCAAATTTACTATTTTCTTTGGCCCTAAATTCAGCCTCCAATTTAGCAAAATCATCTCTCACTTTAATTTCATCTTTTAAGGCATCTTGAAGTGATAAAGGAATTAAAGTAAAAGGCTTCTTACCACACATGAGAGTATATCGGTTCGTCTCACCATCATGTTGGACTTTGTTGTCATATTGTCATGGTTGACCAAGTAGTACATGACATGCTTGCATGGGTAAGACATCACATAAAACATCTCCCTTGTACCTGCCCAAACAAAGAGAAACTAAAACTTGTTTGTCAACACTAAATTCTTCTCTTTCATTGAAACAAGCTAAACTATAGGGTTTAGGATGATTAGAAGTAGGTAGTTGTAACTCTTTCACTAAGTAATCACTAACTATGTTTTTACAACTCTTCCCATCTATAATCACACTACTAGGCTTCCCATTCGCATACATCCTAGTATGAAACAAATTCTCCCTATGAACTTCCCCTTTCACATAGGCTCTCAAAGTTCTCCTATCACCCAAACTAATACACATGGTGCCAATTTGTTTAAGTATTTGTCATAACGTGGCATTAGTGTTTGCTTGTTGATTTTCCATGGTACCTACACAAAGAACAAAAATTAGTAGTAAAATTCCTCACAAGTGTGTGTGTGCTTATACCTTTGACTTATGCTCTCGTGTTTGTACTCAAGTCCTATGGATTGGCGGTCCACTACTCTCTTAATGATCTCACAAGATTTGCCTTTTACTAGCTTCAATAGGCCTAATAAGAGCAACTCCTAGAGCACTCCTTTCTTCTCGTGACCTACTTGAGGAACAAACAATTAATAGCAAAGTTATTTGTGAATCAAAAGAAAAGTGATCTTAAACCAAACCAAACCACTTAATGCAGGCTCCTTATGTCGAAATTCTTCTCCAAAGTTGCTGCACAAAAACTCAATTCAAGCATAAATCACAATATCAAATCGGTTAGCATAAACAATAGTACCACTTGTCTCCTATTTTGTACCACTTGAATCCAATAGGGTTTGTAACCTGAAATTATTCAAATCAAATCACAATTAACAGCAAAAGCAATCCAAGGATCCCAATTCACAATCGATTAGAGTTATTGCAACTAATTAGATCAATTGCACAAGAAAACCCTAATTCCCAAATTTCCCAAACTAAGAACCCTAGTTCCTGGAAAAAATCGATAACAGCACAGATTTTTTTGATTTTTTTCAATATTTTTCCCAGAAAGATCACACCAAAATAAGGCTAAAGCTCAAATTTCACAGCCTTCCGAGCTCAAACGAATCCAGAACAAAAATCACAAGTTTCTGGTCGAATTTTATTTTATTTTATTTTATTTTTTTTATATTTTTCGATACAACTACTAGTTATGAGGGGTTCAAATCTGAAATTTCAAAGTAAAACGATGCAAGATGAATCGGCTATGAATTTTTGAAGTTTCTGAATTTTTGAATTTTTCAAGAAGGGTGGTGCAATATGAGTGTGGGTGAAATCGATGGGATGAATGATGAGTAAAAAGATAGATTTACCGATTGAAGATGATAAACCTAAACTCTGATACCAATTGATACGAATTTAGTTGTAATTCGTCCAAATCCACCTTAGAGACCCGTCTAAGATCAAGTTGAATCACCAAACTTCTAGATGTGTATGTCGACAATCTTCACTTGATAAATCTTCCTTCGTTCGTCGGCCTTAGACCTCCAAGTCGACCTGCACTTGAACATCTAAGATCACAAGATTCACAAACAGCCAAGCAATCACAACTTAATTGTTTGCTAGGACTCTACAAGATTGAAGAACCCTAAGTTTGCTCAAACTAGAACAATGAAGCCAAAGAAATCGATGTGGGTATAAACCTCTCAACTTAATTGATTAACTTGACTTCAACTTTTACAAGAGATATTGGTGGCCTTATATAGTGATAGAGTCAACCAAAATCCTAAAATAAATCCTAATTTTCGTCCAAATATAAGGGCTAGGGAAAAACTAGTCCTTGCCCAACTAGGAAAAGGAAATAAAGACATAATTAAATAAGGATTGGACTTAGTCAACCAAGGCCCAATCCAAATAAGGTCCAAACTTAAAAATAAGCTAATCTAAGATAGAATTAAGCCCAAACAAAGATAACTAATGATAATGGGCTCATGCCATGATGTCAATCCGGCCATCTAGAATCAATAGCAAGCAATGTGATGAACTTGTAATTGATTTGTAATTTCTTGCCCAAATCATCACCAAAGCTCTTCAATTGAACTTCAATGGTCTTCAAGTCTTCAAGATGATTTCGAACAAGGCCCATGAGTGCATCCTTGTCTCTTAGCTCTTGCTCTTGTCATCGAACCGAATGGCATCTTCAAAGGATCGAATGGCATCTTAATGGCATCTTCTTGGTGAATTGCGATTCCATTCTCTCCTTTAAGCTTGTCCACGCTTCTTTGTAGCCCTTGATCATCCTTTCCATGCTCTCCATGCTTGTCTTCAAGTCCATAGTAAGTTCTTGGTGCATCATTCCTTCCATGATAAGCCTTGGGCGCATCAATTTCTACCATAATTCTCTAATAATAAGCAAACTGAAGCATATTGTATATTCTTAATTCTTTAAAAATATCAGTATCTCTTTACTTTCCTATCTATGAATTGGAAATTATGGCTGCCACACAAAAAACTTGAACCTCTTATTAGCATAGTGTTCTACATTATAAGGCCAGTTCCAATCCCGATCTCCAATAACTTTTTGGCCTTTCCCCTTTGTTTCCAAAATATCTGTGATTAGCTACATTCTTGACATATAACATATAGGTTGCCATAATATTAAACTCTAAAAGGAACCATATCAACTACCTTTGACTCATAAGATTTCATGGTTGTGTCCATAATTGATGCATAGAATTCCTCATACCAATCAGTCCTTGGAGGATGAATCCTTTAAAGCAAATACTATACTTCAAAAATTCTAATATAATCTATAAAAAGTTTATGTTTTTTGTTTAAATATGAAGCAAAAGGTACCAAGTAATCATTAGACTGTGAAGCATTGGAAGTAAAGCAACAATAGCAGTAGCCTCAAGAAAATGTCTGGTTTTGCTGTAAAAATATTTGAGGGAAGATTTGCTGGGAACTGCAACAGCAACAGGAACTGAGTTTTTATTCTGGCTCTAGGTTGTTTTAAGGAAGCACAAACTATAAGAAACAGAAACTTGGAAGTAGCAGATTGATGGAGGACAACTATTTCTAACCTTTTGTTCATGTTTTTTAAACAGTATTTTCAGTTTGAGTCTTGGCAATTATTCAAAGTTAAGAATTCACTTGCAAGATGACTTCACCTTTAAGAAGAAAGAATGGGAAAATATCAGTAGCTGCAGAAACATTTTACACAATTGATAGCATGGCACACAAGAAGAAAATCCACTTACATAAAAATCACAAATAAAGGGACTCACAGTTTCAGTGTGTAAATGTTCTTTATATTAGATTACCTTCAGTTTGTGGGCAAACCATCTATGACAATAGTTGCACCAATATAAAAAAACTACATGCTTCTGATTGTTTTTGCCAAACCTGCATAACATCATTATAATTAAAGAGATGAACACTTTAAGTTGCTCACCAAATAAAAATATTTTGTATAAACATAGAGTTCCAAAATTCTTTTAACAAATTGGAAATACAAAACATGGCAGCAGGATGCAAATACAGTTTATACCCCTGATCTGCAAATACAGTATGAATGGATTAGCTATAGATGCTATGCTGCTTGTAAACTAAATTTCATCAGTTGTGGCTTACAATAACTGCAATAAATATAAAAAAAAACATAGATAATTCAGGATGAAAAAGAGACTTTATCTCAGAAGAGCCAGTAAATTAACTCATATGCCTATACCTCGTATATATATTCTCACAAAATTATTGGTCCCTGCAAACCTGCCACAGATAGAATATATGTACACCTGTTATGAAATGGGAAAGGACTGATTGACATTAGAAATGAGAGCAATTAAAAGGTGATCACTTATAAATGTATATGTCATTCTAACTCATCTGCAACTTTCACTAAGCCGCTAATATTATCAAACACATATATTGACAATAATTTCTTCAAAGCAGAAAAAAAAATTTTTTATGGCAAATCATATCAGCGCAATCTGCCTTAATCTTAAATTCAAGACGATTGATCAACTAAATGGTTATTCAAAGTGATGCGCCCAACTAAATTCAAGACCTTGGTTGACTAAGTCCAATCCTTGTTTAATTATGTCTTTATTTCCTTTTCCTAGTTGGGCAAGGACTAGTTTTTCCCTAGCCCTTATATTTGGACGAAAATTAGGATTTATTTTAGGATTTTGGTTGACCCTATCACTATATAAGGCCACCAATATTTCTTGTAAAAGTGGAAGTTGAGTTGATTAATAAAGTTGAGGTTTTACACCCAAATTGATTATCTTAGCTTCATTGTTCTAGTTTGAGCAAAGTTAGGGTTCTTCATCTTGTAGAGTCCTAGCAAGCAATTAGGTTGAGATAACTTAGTTGTTTGTGAATCTTGTGATCTTGAGAATTCAATTGCAGGTCTAATTGAGTGCTTAAGGCCGACGAAAGAGGAGGGATAGCTTTGTGAAGATCATCGACATACAAGTCTAGAAGTTGAAGAAGTTCAAGTCGACTTTGGTGGATATTCAAAGGTTGGATTTGAATCTAATACAACTAGATTCGTATCAATTGCAACTAAGTCCAATCCAAATAAGGTCCAAACTTAAAAATAAGCTAATCTAAGATAGAATTAAGCCCAAACAAAGATAACTAATGATAATGGGCTCATGCCATGATGTCAATCCGGCCATCTAGAATCAATAGCAAGCAATGTGATGAACTTGTAATTGATTTGTAATTTTTTGCCCAAATCATCACCAAAGCTCTTCAATTGAACTTCAATGGTCTTCAAGTCTTCAAGATGAGTTCGAAGAATGCCCATGAGTGCATCCTTGAATCTCTTATCTCTTGCTCTTGTCATCGGACTATTAGGCATCTTCAATGGATCGAATGACATCTTTTTAGTGCTTGGAACATGGTTATCGATATCTCCATGGTCTCCATGCATCTTCATGCTTCCTTGCAGCCCTTGCACATCCTTTCCATGCTCTCCATGCTTGTCTTCAAGTCAATGTAAGTCCTTGGCGTATCATTCCTTCCATGATAAGCCTTAGGCGCATCACAAAGCAATATCAAAAAAAGAAGTCTGCATATCTATCTTTAACTACCATTTACATAAAACAAAACATAGTCTTACAGGCAGAAAATAAAAGTATCGAATTTGATCAAAATAAAACAGGGAGTAATTAAGTATAAAATTTGATTGCAATCCAAATATTGCAATTGATACTTGAAACAAAGTTAAGTATAAAATTCATCATTGATACTTGAAACAAAGTTAAGTATAAAATTCATCCAAATATTGAGCATGACAATCATATGATCAACAACTTCATGCAAACCAAAGAATCCTATAACGCAAAGATGCAAATGACCTCCTTAAGAAACTGAGTTAGAAATTTAAAGAGTACGTCACCACCCACCAGCAGCGCCACTTAACCAATAGGTCTCAGCTTTTGAAGCTCAACCACCAAAGTTTAAAAGAACTAATGAAAATTATGAAAAAAGCCAAAGTAAATCCATAGAAAATCGTAATAGTAATAATGATAAAAAAGGAAAAAGTTTAGAGATTACCCCATTTGATGACATAATCTTCTTCTCTATCTTCGATCACTAAAACAGAACCCATCACCTCTTTAATAAACAGATCAAATATGGCCTACAACAGACAAAACAATCAAACTTTTACAATAGATAGGGCTTAAAACATTACATTAAGCCTCGAAATCTTCAAATTCTAAAAGAACAAAACAAAAAACCACATTATTTATCAATGAGAAAATGAAGAACACTGAATATAAGTTGTTGGATATTCTTTTAACACTAATAAGCTGACTTCGCTACTTTTTTCTACTTAATACTAAAGTGGTACTCAGTACTAAAAAGCACATGAGAGATCTGAGAATACAATGGAAATAACAAATGAACATGGGAAAAATGAATAAAAAACAACAATATAGTTTACAATTTGAATGAAATCAATAGGAAAAGGAAACTCATCTTCAATCACTTGGAAAATTGAAGAACTGCAAAAAACCAATACCTACAGATTAATAGCAAAAAATGAATACCCACAAACAAAAATAAAAACTACAATTGATTAGTCTAAAGAGAAAAAAAAAGCCATTTAAGAGCCTCACCATAGAATTTACCATTAAAGATTGTAGCCTCACCATCGCTGCTTTTAAAATAAAAAATGAATACCCACAAACAAAAATAAAAACTACAATTGATTAGTCTAAAGAGAAAAAAAAAAGCCATTTAAGAGCCTCACCATAGAATTTACCATTAAAGATTGTAGCCTCACCATCGCTGCTTTTAAAATATGAACAAAAATAAAAAGCAGAACAAAATTAGAGGCTATTGCAGAACAAATAAAGCAGTTGCAAAAATTTAAAGAATTGAGCGAAAGGGAGAGGCTTCTCAACGACACCGTAGACATGTTAATGAGTTTCTTCCTTCAACGTTTTCAAGGACAGAGACTTCTCAATGGTAGAACTTGAAACCTCAAATATGAAAAATAGTTGAAAGCAATTGATTTACCGATGGTGATAGTGGACTTTGAATTCCTCGGGGGCCAATTTCAAGACAATTGTAAACGGGTCTGGTCAGAAAACCTACAATTTCCATAATTATATCACAATAAGTTGTGATTAATAACCTAAAAATCAAGAAAATAAAATCAAGCAATTGAGAGAAGAGCGATGAGGAAAGATGAACCGAACCTGCAAAAGCACAAAAAAAACAGAGAGATGATGCTTGAATGAAAAAAAAAACTGCAATAATAAAAAACCAAAATTAACAAAAAAAATCCTAAAAACCCAAAAAAAACAAAAGGCTAACAAAAGGGAACCAAGAGATGATACTTGTAAAGAAAAGGAGAAATCGTTAACCCGACCCATGACAATCCTTTCTGCAACAAAGAAAGTAATAGAACAAACAAAAAATAATGAGAACCAAAAACGAAGAAGAAGAAGAACAAAAATGAAAGAAGGAAAACAAAACGATCATGATACCTAGAACCAAGTCGCAATGAGAGAAACGTGGAAGGAATAATTAAAACGAAGAAGAAAAGAGGGAAAGCCAGAAGAAGAGAGGGAAAAAAAACAGAAAACCAAAGAAAAGCAATAACTATTAAATCAATAGCTAAGTCCGAATCTCTCTGAGACAAACCCAAATCAGAAAAGATGAAAAAGCAAAGAAGAGGTAACAGAAGGAAAAGGAAAGAATGAGGGAAGAAGAATCGAGATAGAAATTGAGAGATGAAAGGGAAAGGCGGAGAGAGAAGCAGGAAGAAGAAAACGGAGGAGGAGAGGGAGATGACGTGGCAGTCTCGGATTGGCAAAAATGAATGATAAAATGATCATAAGAGACAAAGGCAACAGTGTAAAATAGTGCCATTTTTTAGCTGAAGGCCGGATAACCCCGGTTTTTTTGGTATTTCCTCAAGACAATTACAGGGTGGTTTAATTTGTAATCTTGATTTAGACTTAATTTTTTTTTATTTAACTTATATATATATAATTATAATAGTAGAAAAAAACTTATAAACATCTTGCTTGATTTAGTTTATGAGCTTGATTTTTTTTTTTTTCCTATAGTTTATGAGTTTGATTAGTTGGGGTTTTTTTTAGCTTAACCTTGAATCTAATTTTGATGTTTACAGTATTTATTTTGGGCTTGGCCCAATTTTTATTTTCTTCTTAACTTACCTTGTCCCTGATGCCCAAAAAAAAACAACTTGCCTTGTCCTTGAGTACAATTCCTCACTTTATTATTTTCCTATCAAGTCAATCCCGACAAAACTTTTACTGGGTTGAAAAGTTTCACACTTCACCGTGCCTTTGATGGCTATCACTGCTCATTGATAGACAGGTTGACTCTTTTCTTTTTACTCTCTCTAATATAAGCCTTGTTCGGGGTAGAGGTGAGATTGATAATGGTGAGATTAAAAACAGTGGTAGAGGTTAAACTGTCAACGCGATAGTGAGATTAAAATAGTAGTGGTGACTTAAAAAGAAAATTAGTGTTCAGAAAAAATCAGCAGTGATGTGAGATAAGAAATAGAAATGACGATTAAAGACACAAACTTAAAATATATAACTATATATATTATTTTAGTATAGATTTTTGTATTTCATCACATTTTATGAAAAAAATAACACATTATATTAATATAAAATAATATAATATGAGTTATTTTACATACATTAATCTTATTAAAATTTAATCAAAAAACTTTTATTAAAATTAAATGAGAGTAAACATTAAAAAAAAACTTTTTTGCAACAAATAAATGTGCTAGTGAGTAGATATAAAAAAAATATTGCTAAGGAAAAAAAGGGTCATTAATTAATCATACAATAAAATTAATAAATGTGTAAAATTATAGTGGTATGACAAAGTAAAAAGGAGGGTAATAATGGGAGAAACTTCCCAATGTAGCTTTTACTTTTCTGCTGGAGTTATTTTTTCCAGCAGCGATTGGAGGCTCAACTGGGAGTGCAGCACAATTGAAGCCTCCTAATTGTGATGTTTGATGCTTGCCGAACAGCACCCAAGCAGTGCGAATGGCTCAAACGCTAGAAAACGAACTGCTAGGGTGCTGCCGAACAAGCCCATAATAATCTATATGGTTCTATAATAATAATCTCAAAATATACCAGTTCCCCTTTCTTCTCTCTCCATTCGTTTTTCTAATCTCCATCGTTTCTCTCCTTTGTTCTTTTTTTTCCCTTTTCTCCTTCCCTATTTCCTCTTCATCTCTCTTCTCCATATACTAGTCCCCCTTTCTTCTCTCTCCGTTCATTTTTCTGATCTCCATCGTTTCTCTCCTTTGTTCTTTTTTTTCCCCTTTTCTCCTTCCCTATTTCCTCTTCCTCTTCATCTCTCTTCTCCATATATTTTTTTTTTTCACTCTCTGAGCGACATCAAAATCCGGTTCTAGCAAGTATCTCGTCGAATCTGGCCATTTAATCTTGAATCAGGTTTTAACACTCCTTTCTCTCTTTTATCTTTTCTTAGCTTTCCTTAGTTTTTTTCTTTTCATTTTTCTTTATTTGATTTTCAGGCAAGAAAAGATAGAGCAAGAAGAGACATAGGATCTTGGTTTCATTTCCTTCCTTCTTGTTTTGTGTGTGTGCAGGTTGCAGAGGGAATGGAAGATGTAAAGGAGTTTCGGCCAAAACAGGCTGAAAAGGTCTATTTTCCCACTAACCGGTCACCCTCTTTCCCAATTCCCTCATTCACTCATCTTCTCTTTTCTTTCTCTTTTACTCTCTATTCCTCCATTCCTCCATTGTCAACACCATTAAGCTTTCTCTCTCTAGCCTTTCTTCACCCAATTGAATCTAAATCTCACATGCAAATACATATTTTTCATCCTTATAACTTAAAATAACATACCCCCATATTAATTTGTGGAGATGATGAAGAATTTTAAAGAATTTATATGTTGAAGATTTAAGGGGTTTGGTGAAAATGGAAACCATCTCCGCCATAGTTCAGTCTGTTTTCTGTCAAGAATTTGTCGGAGGGAGAGATGGAAGTGGTGGGTCGAAGTTGAGAGGGAATTTATTTTTTTTTTAATGTTTTTTTAAATTGATATTTGATTTCTATTTGGTTTTTGTTTTAGGGATTTTATTTGAAGAGGAAAGATTTGGCAGTTGAGGTGATCTACCGAAAGTTTTTCTTTTTTTTTTGGGTTCCTGTTTGGTATAAAATTTACTACTTTTTGATAGGTTTGTTTTCTTATCTTAGGTTTACTGCATTTTGATGATGTGGAGATGGTGGTCAGACTTGAAAGGTATATAATCCTTAACTAATGTATGATTTTTCTTAGTTTTGTATTGGTTTTTATAGTTTGCTCTAATTCAATCTTTTCTTTTTTTAATAATGGCTTGCATGTGATGTTTGAATACTGACATATTGAGTAACTGTCAGACTGATTGCATATGTATTTCCAAGTTGTGGGTCTTGGTTTTTATTAAAGAAATGCTTTTGTTTGCTGTCTATTGGAAATTATAAAGTCAGTCTACTAGAAACTATAAATTTAGTGCATTGTTGAATCCATGTGATTTTTTCCCTTAATTTTTTGCAAGGAATTTAATATGGCCTATAACTCTGATATGAGGGTGAGGTTTTGTTTTTACTGTTTATTCTTGCATGTTGTTTGTCCCTTGCTTTAAAGTTTGTTTTAATATGTATCTCTTTTTCTTATTTTCCCCTCCTCATAAATGTTAGATTATGTAAATTAATAAATTTAATTTATTCAATTTAAGATCATCATGATGATGATAAACAAATGAAATGATGGAGAGGGAGAGGCCTGGAGG
The DNA here is from genome assembly GCA_001974805.1 of Corchorus capsularis. NCBI lineage: Eukaryota > Viridiplantae > Streptophyta > Magnoliopsida > Malvales > Malvaceae > Corchorus > Corchorus capsularis. The sequence continues at coordinate 29,248 of AWWV01016289.1, forward strand.
GTGAGTATTGTGGTTTCCAAGTAAAGCAAATCTTTGGTCTGCCATATTAAGATATATGTCTTGAGAAAGAGAGAATGTCCATTGTTTTTCATATTTGGTGATGCAAGTAAATGTTTATAGGTTTATTATTTGTTGATTAATCATATTCTTATTTTTTGTATTTAGTTTATTAGATTGGTGAAAAGGGAAGAGGAAAACATGGGGTACTCAAATGGAGCTTCTGCCATGGATTGATTATAGGTAAGTTATTTTGCCGATACCATGTGAATGGCTTTTCAATTTTTAATAGTATTTACAAGTTACATAATAGAAAGTTTGTTCTTGCAGTTCATGTTCACAGCATGAAATCGAATTCGGCTAAGAAGGTGATTTCCTAATTTTGGTGTTGTTTAATTTTGGTCCTTTTTTGGGGTTTCGATTTTTAATTTGGTTTGTCCATAGTTCAGCAATTCAGCACCAAAGAGAACATCTCTTAGTTTATGCATATTATTCAATTGCATGGAATGGTGAGTTTGAAGTTCTGATTGTTAATCCTAAATGTGAGTGTAGTTGCTTTTATTTCATTGCCATGCCTATAAATGAGATGTTTGCCATATATATAGACTTCACTTTCTTATAATAACAACCATCTCATTTACTGACTTCTTGATTGAAAGGGATTATCTGCTGGCTTTCTTAAAAATTACGTATGTATTGGCCTAACAGCAACATTTATGTTTGCTAGAGAGAATAAATTTCTTTTCTTGCCCAATATTATTGTTGAATATTGGATTATGTATTTGAACAGTTTGGTAGGGATATGGTGGAGCTCTTAGTGAAGAGACTTTGGAGAAGAAAGTCCTAATTGAAAGCTGCAAGGTCAGTCAATTATATGTCTTCCTCTTTTAACGTAGCGGAAGGAATAGAATAGGATTCACTCACAAGAAAGGGCTAGATTAGAATAAGATTGAAAAGGGATAAACAGGTTTACGCAAAACCTCCATAGTCAACACTGACTAATATTCAAAATTCTCAAAATACAACCTACTTTGGAAAATCCTAAAGCTGTCTATTTATACTAAACTAAAAAACCTAATGCTAAGAAAAAACTTAAAGACTTGACGGCCAAGCATAACAAGTCATAAAACTAAATAACCTAAAAGCCTAACAGCCCATAAAGCCCAATACAACTAAAATAAGAAAATAAAAGCCTTATACTAACCTAAATCTAAAAATAAAGACAGAAATAAAATTAAACTAAAGACTTCATGAAACACGCTGCATCATTCCCCCCAGGTTGAAAAAAAAACTCGACTCTTGTCGAGTCGTCTTCTAGACATCCAAACCAGCAGCTCACTTGTCCAGTAGCTCACTTGTCGTCGTCTTCCATCGAGTCTTCCATCGAGTCCTAGCATACTTTCTGTAGATGTATGGATCAACAGAATTTTGCTTCTCCTTTGCATTGCTGCCACCAGCTTTTACAATTTTCTTTGCTGCTAACTTACGCAAAGTATACTTAGTGTTTTTCTTCTTATTTGGCTTCGGCTTCTTCTTTTGATTCATATCATAATCAAATAGCCATCCAACATCCATCCATTCAAAATCACATACATCTTGTTTTGAAACATCATTCTCCAGTCTTTTTCCATCAAAGACAAGATTAGAATCCTCTCCTTCACAAACAAATCCTTCATCAAGAAGGAAATCAGATTGTTCTCCTTCACAAACAAAGAAATCAGAATCTTCCTCCTCATCATCATACTTATCATAAATAGGTTCTAACTCATACCAATCCATATCAAATTCACATCCTATCGCTTCGATTGTGGTTCCAGTTTCATGAAAAGGCTTTTCATCCTTGACTTCCTCTTCCAATCCACCTCGTGCCACTTAATCTGCAATCCCAGTGTTATGAAAAGGATTGTTATCCTCAAGATCTTCAAGATCTTCTTCCTCCACGAGATCTCCAACCTCGCGGTTGCGAATACCATCTGGAACTCCCATTGGTTCCTGGCACTGCAAAGCTTGCCGCAAGCCTTCAACCGCCTAGGTTAAGCTTTCAATCGCTCTCCACATCTCAGCCATCTCGGTTTGTTGATTTCCTCTACATCAAGGCTACTGATACCAATTAACGTAGCGGAAGGAATAGAATAGGATTCACTCATAAGAAAGGGCTAGATTAGAATAAGATTGAAAAGGGATAAACAGGTTTACGCAAAACCTCCATAGTAAACACTGGTTAATATTCAAAATTCTCAAAATACAACTTACTTTGGAAAATCCTACAGCTGCCTATTTATACTAAACTAAAAAACCTAATGCTAAGAAAAAACTTAAAGACTTGACGGCCAAGCATAACAATTCATAAAACTAAATAACCTAAAAGGCTAACAGCCCATAAAGCCCAATACTAACTAAAATAAGAAAATAAAAGTCTTATACTAACCTAAATCTAAAAATAAAGACAAAAATAAAATTAAACTAAAGATTTCATGAAACACGCTGCATCATCTTTTGTCTGTTTAGATTTTGTTTTGTCTTTTATCTTTTTATCAGATCAAAGGCTTTTGCTTTATATAGTTGTTGAAAGGATGAGATGAAAAAAGATAAACAATATGATATTTAGTTAGTTGAAATACTCGAGGTTAGCTATAAGGAATCAAAACAAAGATGAGAAACTAATCTTCATTTTTTTTCAAAAAGAAAGCTTATTGTATGCTATACACATGGTTGTTTGTCTAACCATTCATATGAACCACTTTTGTTTATAGCATCGTTCTTCTTGAGTCTAAGAGTTGTTCACTTTGTTTCATTTTTATTTTTAAATTTTAGTTGTTGAGTTTTTTACAGACCGAATTTGATTTGGGTTTTGCAGGCTATGGAATATGGAGTTAGTTAATAAGCTTTGGAAATACTACAGTGTCAAGGTAATGGTTGTATCTTTATTTTCTGTGTTTTTCTTTCTCTTTCCAGTGTTTCGTTGAACTGAGGTTATTCTGAAAATTAGCAAAGTAAATTCCCATTTTTTTCCTTTTAAAAAAGGTTCTAATGGGATCAGTTAGCTTTTAATGTATTGGGAGAGGAGTGATAGGTATGAAATCATTGCTTTGTTCTGATATCATTTTAATATTTGGGTCTTTTTTTTAAGCCCTGTCTTAAATTTTAACATGTCAAAAGAGTCGCAACGTTTGGGACTTTGGAATGTGGTTATGAGATTGTTGTCATTCAAGTGTCAGATTTATCAAACAGTCTTGGACATATTCTTGATGAAAATACATTTTATTTAAGCTAATAGATAACATGTAAAATATTTTAGAGATTGAGATTAGTACTCAAACCTACCAGATTATTTTGTGTTATTTCCCGTTAGACCTTATAAATTCATGTTTGGTAATAGGAATTGGTTTTTGACTTATAGTTAGTTATCTTGGATTTGCTTTTATGATTGGAATATTGAAGTGAGACATGAAGTTTGTGGTGCATATTCATTGATGAAATTTTCAGGTTGCATTAAAATCCCATGCATGCTCCTTGAATTGAATCTGCATATATCTCTCATTTCATTGTTTGCATGTTCATCTCAAAACTTATTACTCATCAGTTCTACAGCTTCTAGATACCATTGAAATTTGGGGTTAAGAACATGTCAACTCTAATATTGAATTCTACTGCTCTGTTTTTGTTATACTTAATAACCTTTCTTTCTATCAGCTGGAAATAGTGGCAGAGTTGGACAGATTATTAGCTAAGTTGGATGGTGTAGATGAGATCCATCACCTGCCATGGCTACGGATCCACAAGTCCAATCGCTCTTGAGTTATACTAGCTTCCTTGGGAATCTTTGTAGCTAAAACTCTTCTTGACATAAGTAGAAATAGGGATAGATGGAAGTAGGCATTAGTGATATGGATTATGGACATTGTCAAGCCCCTCCCGTGCAGCTATGCAGCTATCTCTCAAACTCAGTTAGGCTCAATATGATATGAGGCCCCTCCTTCCTCAGCAACCATGCCCTGAAGCAAAGTTCCTTTAATTTGTTTGCTTATGATTAAGTTATTTTGCCTGCTGCAAAGCAAAACAATTATAGGCATTGATACTGCCTGATCTATATGTAATATGAACTACTGTCTAATATTGATCTTTTGAATTTTATGATATCTGCCATTATGCATTATATAGGTGATCAGTTTGAAGAGTGAAAGCCCACTTCAGATTTCATCTAGCCTGGGGTTTCATTGTCATTTAATTGGTGTGGTTCAAGTGCACTTATTTTGTGGCGAGGTAGACAAAAAGCTTTGGTTGTATGGTCCTATATTGGCTGTCTTCTTCTTTGCTTATAGGCTAAATGGCTTGATTCTCCTTATTCAAAGAACATATAGTTTATGCTTTTATCAAACTTAAGCCCCGCTGCGAAGTGCGGGTCGAACTCTAGTATAGTTTATGATTCAAGATTAACCTCTCCACAACTATAGGGAAGTCTTGTCTCCGTATAGCTTTTTTTTTTTTTTGCTACTTCTCCGTATAGCTTATTGGTTCAATGTTAGATTCTTTAATTTGGTGGTTATTTTTTGGCAAGATATATAGTTTGGTGGTTATTTAGAGTTTAAATTCCACAGCTCCAAATTAAATGAAAAAATACCAAAAAATTAAATAAAAAATAAAGAAAAGAATAAAGATTCCTTTAGCTAATTTGGAAAAAAAAGATTCACTTCCATAGAGACATATTTTTGTTTAATATCAAATACTCCCTCTGTTTCTATTTATCTGTCATCACTCTGGTCAATCAACTTCAACTTTGACATCTTTTAAAAAAAATATATAAACCAGAATAAAATTTTGAAATAACACTCAAAAACTTTGGAATACAAGCTTTTCAAAGTATATTTTTTGAACTTTTAGTTCTACATATTTTTCTTTTAACTAATGGTTAAAGTTGAAGTTGTTTGAACAAAATAATAACAAATAAATAGGAATAGAGGGACTATATATACAAACTTAATTGGGAGGACTTATCACTTACGCCTGGTCTGGCCCATGGACTTAAACATTACTTCCTGTATTGGGTAGGCATGAGAAGCCTTATAATTTTCATTTCATTAATCATAATTTTTTGAGGGATTTTTCCTTCTTGGAACTTAGCAGACTACACATACGGGTCCTGAAGGGTGACATGTGTTTCTTAGGGACTACATTGAAATATTTAAAACTTAATTAATTAAAAAAATGGACATGTGTCAACTCCAGAACCCGCCTGTGGAGTCCAAAATTTACATCGCCAGTGTATCAAATAATTACCCTTTTAGTTTTACGTAATTACATAACTTTTTTTAACCTAGATGTAATTACATTATGTTAAAATGAAATATCAAATTGGTACAAAAAAAATGAAATATAAAATATAAAACTAAGATTAAAAAAAGGATCTTTTTTTAGATAAGAATCATTTTCATTTCTTGAAGAAATTGGGATTACAAACGCACAGGAATACCCGTACACCGCTACATGATTAGCTACATTACCGCTACATTACCGAAACGCTAATCTATGAGCCAACAAACCCCTTTCCCAAATCTAATTACAATTTAAATAAATCTTTATGCCCAAACATAAACTACCTACCTACCAAATAAACAAACAAATTACAAACAAACTCACATTCCGTGAGAGTTGAATCCAGGACCTCATGGTCTGGGTAGGCTGGAACTAAGAGTCCAGTACTCTACCACCAGGCCAAATGCCTGATGGCTAAGGAAAGGATCTTTTTTTTTTTTTGATAAAATTCTTCAATTCATTGATTTTAACAATCCGGATTACAAACGAACAGAGAATCTCCGCTCCAAACACAATTGAATCCAACCTCACAATCTAAGTGGGCTAATTCATATGAAAATTTATTAGCTACACGATTAACATAACTAAATTTACAAAAATGAAACAAAGAAGCGATATGCCTAATTTGATTCACTAGGACCCCACCCTCCCACAACGAGCCTTCTAACTTATTAATCTCAGATATAGCCAAACTTGAGTCGCTTTCCACTTCACAATCCACTAAATTGTAGGATTTTGCCACTAATAGACCAAATCGTAATGCATAAATCTCTGCAAAAAGAACATCTCGTACATGATCAATCCGTGCTGTAGCACATAAGAACACCACTCCCCTCGAATCCCGGATTACCACCCCAAGGCCAGCCTCATTTCGTGAAGCATAAAAAGCAGCATCTAAATTAATTTTAAAACAATTTCGTGCTGGAGGACTCTATATATGCACCATTCTTTGTAGTCCCCCATTATTGTCCCTTCGACATTGAGATTGCTCCATTTCATGAACTAGTCGAGTCGCCTTAATAACCAAAACAGATGGCAGAGCACACATTCTCTCATGTATCACTTTATTCCTATTCATCCAAAGCAGCCATAACACTACACATACAATTTCAATAGTTCCCAAATTCTGAGCCTTTATCAATAAGCATTCCCACGATTCATCTCGTCTCTCCCAATTATCCAAATAGTTTCGAAGCCAAAGACAAACTGTATCCCAAACTCTCTGACTAAAAGGACATGAGAAGAAGATATGAAATAGAGAATCCTCCATTGCACCACACACTTCGCAAGTACTCGAAATTTCAATTCCCTTTTGCTGCAGGGCCTTTTTTGTTGGCAAGATACCCGTCACCAAGCGCCACATGAAGTACTTGACTTTAGGAAGAACCGAGGCTCCCCACAGGAGCCTCCATTTCACTTCCCTCAACACCATATCCGGACTCGATCTTCCCAAAATCATCCTAGCAACATGATATCCACTACGAACTATATAATAGCCATTTTTAGAATGGCTTCAAATTAACACATCACGGCTTACTTGAGTAAAAAGAGGAACACTTAATATTCTTGCTACATCATCATCCACAAACAATTCTCGGACAAAATCAACATCCATTGCCCCTGATCATCAAACAACACCGAAACCGGGTTACTTTGACAAATCGTTCTAGGTCTAGGTGTCGACGAAATGCAGGTGGATTATTCAGCCATTCATGACGCCATATATCGATACTCATCCCATCACCAATCCTCCATCGACAACCTTTCTTCAACACTTCTCTTCCCGCCATTAAACTACGCCACACAAACGAAGGGTTAGAACCCAAAGTAGCTCTCATGAATGTTTCATCTCTAAAATATCTGGCTTTGAAAACCCTGCAACAAAGCGATGATTCCTCGCGAATTAACCTCCAACACTCCTTTGCTAGCAGAGCAAGATTAAAAGCTTCAAACTCTCGAAATCCTAAACCACCGTCTAGCTTTGCAATACATAGAGAATCCCAATTTTTCTAGTGAATCTTCCTATTAGTATCAGTACTACCCCACCAAAATTTAGCAATTATTGAATTAAGTTCATGTATAAAAGTTTTCGGAAACTTAAAGCAGCTCATCAGGCACATGGGAATAGCCTGGGCGATAGCTTGTATCAAAATTGCTTTCCCCGCATTTGAAAACAGTCTCCCTCTCCATCCATGGATACATTTCCAAAGTCTATCCTTCAGCATCTGCAGTTCCACTCTCTTATTTTTACCAAACATAATCGGCATTCCCAAGTATTTATCCGGGCCAGGATTTTTTGCACCCCTAGTCTCCGCATAATAGAAACACAAATACAATCCGGAGTATTGGTACTAAATAAAATTGCTGACTTATCCACATTGATTTTCTGTCAGACGCCAATTCAAACTGATGTAACAAATCTAAAATCGAATCACATTCCTCCAATGTAGCTCGCAAGAATAGCAAACTATCATCTGCAAATAATAAATGAGACACCCTTGGCGCAACTCGTGCAATTGAGACACCTTGAATAGACCGAGACCTCTCTACATGTTGAAGTAAACACGAAAAACCTTCCATACAAAAAGAAACAAATATGGTGAGAGCGGATCACCTTGGCGAATACCTCTACTCGGGAATATTGTACTAGTTTGAACTCCATTGACTTGAATTGAGTAAGTGATTGTGCGCACACAGATCATTACTAGGGAAATCCATCTTTCTCATTAGCCCTTCAAGAAAAGGCAATTCCACCCGGTCATAGGCCTTACTCAAATCCAACTTCAATGCCGTTGCCGCAACGTGCGGGTCCGGGGTCTGAACCCTGCCCTTAACGACTTGAGAAAAGGGAGTCGCCACTAATCAATTTTTATAGGTGTGATTAGTCACCTGATTGACCTAGCTAGCTTAATGCGGTCCAAGGCTTGGCAAGGGACCCACTAAACCTATAGGTCTGGTCTTGTTACCTGAATCTAAGTCCGGGAGTCGATTACGTTTGGGGAAGGATTAGCACCCCCAAACGCCCGTCAAGCGACGGTACCTCTAATCTAATCAAGATCTAATATGGGTCTTAAATAAAGATTGCTTTTAATCCTTAATCCTATATTTTTGTCTTTTCTTTGTTTAAGGGTAATTGAACCTCTTATTACTCTTTGAAAATAATATTAAAACGAAATTCGAACTTTTGCACTCAAGGGAAACAAAAGCGAACTTGCCTTTCGTCTGGAAAGGGCATTTTGGGAAAAGCAGGTAAAATAAGTGGCTTCCGTTTGGGAAGGGCGCTTTGGGAAATAGCAAGCGAAGATAAACGGCTTCCGTCCGGGAAGGGCTCTTTGGGAAATAGCAAGTAAAAACAAATGGCTTCTGTCTGGGAAGGGCGCTTTGGGAAATAGCAAGCGAAAATAAATGGCTTCCATCTGGGAAGGGCGCTTTGGGAAATAGCAAATAAAATAAGTGGCTTCCGTTTGGGAAGGGCGCTTTGGGAAATAGCAAGTAAAAATAAGTGGCTTCTGTTTGGGAAGGGTGCTTTGGGAAATAGCAAGTAAAATAAGTGGCTTCCGTCTGGAATGGTGTTTTGGGAGATAGCACGTAAAAATGAATGGCTTCCGTCTAGGAAGGGCGCTTTAGGAAATAGCAAGTAAAAAATAAATGGCTTCCGTCTAGGAAGGGCATTTTGGGGAGATAGCAAGCAAAAATAAATGGCTTCCGTCTGGGAAGGGTGTTTTGGGGAGATAACAAGCGAAAATAAATGGCTTCCGTCTGGGAAGGGCGCTTTGGGAAATAGCAAGTAAAATAAATGGCTTCCGTGTGGGTAGGGCGCTTTGGGAAATAGCAAGTAAAATAAGTGGCTTTCGTCTGGGAAGGGCGCTTTGGGAGATAGCAAGCAAAGATGAATGGCTTCCGTCTGGGAAGGGCGTTTTGGGAAATAGCAAGTAAAAATGAATGCCTTCCGTCTGGGAAGGGCGTTTTGGGAAAAAGTAGGTAAAGACTGAAAATTAAGAGAATCAACCTTTTGTTTTTGAATTTTTTTAATCTTCATTTATTTAGGAACAAACTCTTCTATTTTTGAATTTTAATTTTTTTACTTTTTACGATTTTATTCTTAATCTATTTATTAAAAGCTGATTAACTAATATAAATACATGAAATGCAAATGATGCATGATCTGATTATTTTTAATTGACTGATAAAGGGTCGTTCACTCGAATAACTCTCGAGGACCCTTCCCACGCATTATGGGGGTATCCGCAAAAGTTTCTGATCTCGGAGCAGGCCTTGGGATGTCGCGCCCGAGCACAATTACCCAAGGTCCACCTGTCATAGTCAAAAACGGCTTTTACCAACCTTATTTATTTTGTCGCATGCATGACAATATAAATGTATGATAAGATTGGTTTTAATATATGCATTAATCAAAGTCTGCCCGGATTCGACTCTGCGAACCCTTCCCACGCATTATGGGGGTATCCGCAAAGAGGACCAGTCTAAAAAGATCCTCGGGAGATCGTGCCCGAGCACTGTTACCCGAGACTCACCTATTACGATAAGAGACTATGATTAACACATCTTAATCGTACTGGGTGGCATGAATGTCAAACGTAGATGTATGCAAATGATTTCGTAAATTAACTAATTTTTTTGGCAACAATTACTTAAAATAATTTAAATCTAGTTTTTTCCTTTCTTTTCTTAACAATTTATTGAGAACTAACCTAATTCTTAAAATGAGGCCCTTAATTGAGTTAAACCTTAACATTGGGAGCTAAATTGAACTAAACTAGGGACTACGATGAAGACGCTGGAAAATTACAGTCTTTATGTGAACAAAAAACATATAACATGACTTAATTGAATTAAAGTTGAGGACTAAATTAAAAGAAGGTAGAAGTTTACCCCCTTGAGCTTTGATTCTTCCTCAAAGTTTGCTCAACACCCCCAAGCCGTACTTCTCTTCTTCCTCACTTCCTCTTCTTCCTCAATCCACGTCTTCTTCTCTCTCTCTCTACCTTCATACTCTTCTCTCTCTCTCACTAAGAACCCAGCCGTTGCAAACACCTGCCCACCGTCGAACCACCGTCGAAAGGCCAGCAAACTCCGGCGATTTGTTCCTAGCAACTACCAAAATAAGAGCCCTCAAACAATTTTGTAAAATAAGAACCAACACCCTCACTCTCCGCAAAAAAAAACCCCTAGAAAAATAAAAAGGGATTCAATAAACAAAGGAGGCTAATACGGTGAATAATCTAAGAGAGGTAATTGTTTCCTCTTAATCTCGTTTCTTTCTTATTTTTTTCTTAAATGATAACCCTATGAATTTGATCCCATTTGTTTTTTGTATTTTTCTTCCACTTTTTTCTGTATTTTTTTCTTTTCCTTACTAAGAATCCTACTGACTACCCCAAAAAGCTATGGACCTTATTCTTCTTCCCTCCCCCAAAAGCCTTTTTCGTTTCTCTGCTTTTTTTTTAAACCGATCAGCCCTCTTTTTTTTTCAAATTTCTTTTTTGTATTTTTTTGCTGCTAAAAAAAATCTATGAACTATTGAAAGAAACTATGAACCTAATTTTTCGAAACCCTCCTCACTTCTCTCCCTGTTTTTTTTATTTCCTTCAAACCCTTTTTTTCTCTAAACCGATGAACCCTCCTTTTTTTCCATCCCAAAAACCGAATTCCCTCCTCTAAATCTAATGGCTTCATAGCCTTTATTGCTATGAACCTTGAATTCCCCTTCCTCTCCTTGCAAGGCTTTTAAAAATCTCTTTTTGTCTCCTCTGTAATTCCCATTTACAGTGAATTCAATGCCCTTTGTTTGTTGTTTTTTTCATTTTTGTTTGAGCTTGGCATGTTTATGGTTGGTGCGGTAGTGTGACAGAGTGAGTGCCTGTACCAACTGAAAGGGAGTTTGTTTCGTTTTTGTATGCTTTTTTTTGGCAATTTGTCTTGCAGGTGGACTTTGTGGCTCACGTGATTTTTGTCTCCAAGGGGTGCTGACGTGGCTGCTGGGATAACTTGGAGGTTTGTTTGAGCCAACCAAAGTCTGACAACTCAGCGTAAGCTCCTTTTCCCTTTGCTCAGTTTATTTTTCTGCATGAATTTCTTGCTGAAATGGCATCTTCATTGGTGAATGCATGAGAGTGTTTATATGCTAACTAAGTTCTAAATGTGTGATGCATGTAACTTGTGCAAAGTGGATGTATATGCAATATGTATGCAAGTACAACATGGAATTGGGTGAAAATGAAGCATGATGGCAAAAATTTTGGTGAATGCTTGTGTTATTGATTAAAATGCTTTAGGCTATGAAACTAATTTGGGATGCATATGGATTGGAATGTATGTATATATGCTCTGTTTTTGGGTGTTTTTAGATGAAAAATGAAATGTCTATGTGAGAGTCAAATCTTAGAAATGCAGCCTGATGTGAAAGCTAGAGGTGTTCTGTTCTTATTAATGACCAAATGGAATACATGGCTATCTCCTTTTTATTTTTGGAATGCAAAAGATGGAAACTTAATGGTGATATGTACGTATACTTTGTTTTGGATTTTCTGTGTGAAGTGCCATGTGATTGAACTCAAGAGAAGCACATATGCTAAATGTAGTGGTGATTGTGTATGGTTAAAAGTGCTCCACCGATGCATGTTGAAATGACAGGAAAGAGCAAAATACACAAGTGAAGGTGCAAGTATGTGTTCGTGAAATGCTTGCTAGAATGGCTTCCCAATTAAAAGCTAATAAAATATGCCACCTAAAAAACAATGAAGTGCCTTCTGTTTGAATTGCCATGTTTGGTGAGAGGAACTTATTGATATGATCTTGATAAATTCCATCAGTGGTGCATTTGATTCACATGAAATTGTAACTTGGATTTCTTTATTCTTACTCTTTGTTTCCTTTTTTGCTCTATACCTCTTGCTAATAAATTAATTCTTCTGTGTTTGCAGTGACATGGCAGAAGTTGTCAATGTGTCAACAAGGTAGCTAGGCAAGATGCACTCTCAAAGGCTTTCCCCTTCTCTTTTGTAATTTTGCAATCTGTTTCTGTAAGGCAAAAATTCATTGAATAGAAAAAAAAAATCTTCTTGTATTTTGTTTGTGAGTGACGAAGTGGGCTTGAACCAAAGGGAATTCAGATTTTTTTATTTTTATTTTTTTTAAAGGAATTAAAAGAGCATGGAGCTAAAAGAAATTAAATGGACTCAAAATAGACCTTATGGAAGAGGAAAAAGTAACTGGCCCAATCCGTGAAGACAAGTCCAAAGGAAGGGGTCCAAAATAGAAAAGAGGTTCAACAAATTGCCCCAAATATAAGGCATAAGACAAGAAAGGAAATCGGTCCAAGAGTGGTTAACGTGAGTGATCCAATCCCACAACTAAAAGATCAAATCACTCACAACTAAAAGGTCAAATTAAAGATAAATGGCCAAGTGCTAGAATTAATTTGAATCCTAGGATATAAATACAAAAATGCAATTTTAGTACAATAGAACAAAGGCGGAAAACATTTTTGGGTTTTTGAAATTTGAAAGCAAATGATACTACTACTAAACAAAAGAAGACTTATTAAGTCTATAACTTTATCAAAATGCCAAAAAGTGTCCTGCCAAATGACCAGAACGCCCTTGATTAGAAACCGTTTAATGTAAATAATAGAATATAGGCAAAAATTGGGTGTCTACAGCCGTATGCCTCTTACCCCCTTGTCTCTTATTCTTCATATAATGAATGGTTTCATAGGCTATCATTGAGCTATCAAAGATCTGTCTTCCCGGTACAAAAGCACTCTGATTTGGCCCGATTATCTGCGTATACCATTGTTTTCTTATATACCCTGCCCCCACCCACCATACTTTCCTTTTTTTCCCTCCATTTTATTATGGTCATTAACCTCTTCTCAAACCATTTGATAAAAGTTATCAGAGATAATGGGAGCATCAAGATTAGGCAAGGCAAAGCCGATCACTTTCTTGGTTAAGTCCTACAGAGATTTCTTTTTTCATACTTACAGATGGATTAGCGAAAGCAAATAACCACTTTTCTATATGTTTAATAATATAGACCTATAAAATACTAACAACATATATCATTATTATTATGATACTAGTTTTTTGACCCGCACTTCGCTGCGGGGTCGAAAATTTTATGAAGGGATCTTTGTGAATCTTTGTTAATCGAACATCTAGATAAAAAATAATACGAAATTAAATAGATTGTCAATCAAATAAATTAAAAATAATACGAAATTAAATAGATTGTCAATCAAAATCACAAAGTATTTTTTAGAATCGGAACATGAAAATTAGTTTTCGAGTTTTTCATGAAAGTTGTAGATCATAAAATTACCTTTTAATGGACACATGAATCAAATTAATCGGACAAATAGAACAAAGAATAAAAAATAAATCTTAAACGTTAGATGTTAGATTAAGATAGAATTTGTAAAGGACTAAGTAGTATAAAGTAGAAAAATATGAGGGTCATTTGATAAATAATCCAAATAAGAAAATGTTTGGAGATCTTGAAGCATAAAAATTTCCTTTTGAACTCTTCATGAAACTCGTAGATCAAATTTAGCTTTCGGGTCCTCCATGAAAGTCCTAAATCATGCAATAACCTTTTAACCGACTCTTAAATAACTTCAATCGGATATGTGGATAAAAAATTATATGATATTAAATTGACCGGCAATCAAAACCACGAAATTTCGAAAGCATTTTTTAGAATCAAAACATTAAAATTGACTTTTGAGTTCTGCATGAAAATTGTAGATTATGAAATTACCTTTTAATAGACACTTAAATCACCTTAATCGGACAAATAGAAAAAAAAACAAAAAGAAAAGGCAACGCATTAAATCATCCAACCTATAATTGTAAAGGACTAAATAGCATAAAGCAGAAAAATATGAGGATCATTAGATAAATAATCCAAAAAAACCATTAGTTTATGGAGAATGGGACCCACAAATAGTAACTTTTTGATAAAGTTCCCAAAATACCCTCAATCATCAATCTAAATAACGGAAAAACCGAGCATGAAAGTACCAAAATACCCCTCCTCATTTGTTCTTCAAATCATGAGATGTTAAGGTTGGATTGGTTTTTTGGTATTTTCATATTCTAATATTATTGTTTTTTATAATATAAGGAAAGCAAAAGCCTCAAAAGCCCGTCAATTACATTGGACAAAACTGATAAATGTTTGGATTTGTGATGAAAGTTATCTAGATTCAAACTTCCATGTGGAGAATCTAATTGATAGGCGATCAGTGAGTTGAAAAATCTATAAATAGGTTGATGGCACTATACTTGAAAATAAGATTATCTACCTACTCTTAAATATTTTCTAACTAATAGAAAAAGCCCCTGAGGCCTGAACCCATGTATGGATGAATCTAGAAATCTTGCAAGCCAAGTTTGTGTAATGATGAGAAAGAGAAGAAACTTAGTTTAGTAAACTACCTCTAACACAAATTCACACAAAAGAATAGAAAAGATCAAACGACAAATGTCAAGCATGTGATGAGATTTCTCCCTCCTGAAACTTACACGTATATGGTCCATGGACACGGTCAAAGGAGAGCATATTCCATTTCAAGTTTGGATTTTTTACCTTATTAAGGGTTTATATCGGCAAATTGTTCCAATAGGGCCCTAAGGCTTCATCCTTTTTGTTGGGCCAAAATCTCCCTGGGAAAACGCACGGATCGTGGAGAGGGGCGTGCCAGTCAATTTGCACAAATTGACAAAGGAATTAATGCGAGCTTAGAGAGCGTGAAATAAGATTGAATCAGACGATTTGTAAGATCTGGTTGTAAGTCACACCGAAGTATCTAATACATGCAACCCGGACTTCTAGCAGAGTATAATCAGGTTTTAAACAAGTTTGGACAAGATAACAACGTGTTGTTATTATTGCAAATAGGAAAATTGCACAAGAGAAAGTCAATCAAGAGATTGAGAGAAATGACAGAGACAAGAGTCTAAGAGAAAAACAAAATAAAAACTTGCATGAGCAAGGAAAAGAAAGGTGTGTAGTAAGCGTAAAGCTTGAAGTGTTGTGTTGTTTGCGCCGGACAGATTGTTGGTTCGGAGAACCCTTCAACATTGGAGGTATGTCTGCTTATATAGCCAAAGTTTCCGACTAAATCCCTTCCATCAAGAGATTGTGATTGTCTTCAATCTACATAAGGGGATTCTCAATACCATTCTATATCCAAAAATTTAGGAAATTATGATCAATGAATTGATACACATGTAATTTCCTTGTGAGTGTTATCAAGAAATTTCCACGACTTTAATTTGCCTTCACACGCCACCTATCACGGCCATTAATTTTCACCCAGCTCTGGTGCAGCATATTATTTGCTCGCCTCGCAATTGATTCATGACCCATCAATTAATCGAAATTGATCAAAGATATTAACCCGAAACAATTAAAGCCATCAAGGCTGAAGCAAAATTGGAAGTCGTCGATGGCTCTTCCAATTGCTAGTATGGCTTTTTAAATGACTTTAGCTTAAAATAGCCAAATACCTATAAATCGTAAAACCACTTGGCCTATCATAAAAGCCAAATTAGATTTTCCTCAATTTAATCAAGTAAATATTAATTACTTAATTAAGTGGGCTTAAAATTATCTTGTTAAATTTACAAGGAATTTTCCAAGCAATTTTCAAGGGTGGTTAGGGTTTTGGGACTAGATCAATTTGCCACAATTACTTAATTACCCAAATTGTAAATTAGGGTATAAACACTTTTAATTTGGTTAAATAGGATCCTAACGTATGTGAAAATACACAATTTAGATCTCATGGTTTTAATTTTGTCAAATAGGAACCTAATGTATACTAAAATGCTCAAATAAGGCCCCGATGTCAATTGGAAATTAGGTGTTAGATGCAGATAACAGAGCCTTATTGAGAAATTTTCACAAATGTTATGACCCTATTTGACCAAATTAAAAGCATGGGCTCTTATTTAAGCATTTTCACATACGTTAGGCCCCTATTTGACCAAATTAAAAGCATAAGGCCAAAATTAAGCATTTTTGCACATGTTAAGGACCTGTTTGAACAATTAGCCGTTTTTATCACCTATGATTACTTCTAAGTCATGTATGTATGTAGTAGTTCCCGAGAAGACACCACAGTGGTTAAGAGCTTGGGATTTCTTGTGGGAGGTCCCGTGTTCGAAACTTGGGATGGGCGGGATGAGATTATGGGAAAGGAGAGGATTATCTCCTATTGTGTAATCCATTTCAATATCATGTTCATGAGTAGCAAAAAAAAAGTGTATGTATGTATTTCAATATAATGTTCATGAGTAGCAAAAAAAAATGTATGTATGTATTACAATTACGCTCCATGATAATAAAACATTTTGCAAGGGTTCATTACTTATAAGCATAGCTCCATGATAGACCTAAAAAAATTTCTAATTTTTGAACTTTATACAAATAGATTATCGAAATTATAAATATAGATGCTTATATACATTGTGACTAGATTAAGAATTGCCTGTAGAGTTAGATCAAACACAAACATGTTTGCTGGGTTAGAAAGAACAAAGGGAATGAAGGGCAAAAAAGTAAACTGACGCTATTAAGGAAATTGATAACGAAAATTAATCACATGTTTATTAAGTGTCGAACATTAAACTTCATAAATCATATTTTAGTGAGTACAAGTAAAATCTTATTACATCCGAATAAATCTCTATATGCCCAAACATCTAAATTAGAATTCAACCAAACTAAAAATCTACCATAAATAAACCATCTACCTACCAAATACACAGATAAATAAATTACAAACTAAATTCACATTCCGTGAGACTTGAACCCAGGACCTCATGGTCCAGGCACGGTACACCTACCAGTTGAGCAAAAATTATGGTAGTGAGACAATAATAACGTTATGAAGGTTTGTGAATTAAAATCCCTTACCAACATCGAAAATTTACATTAATTTTGTACGTAGAAAGATTAAGGGATACAACATAAATATTTCTTCTAAATAAAAAATAAAGATAGAATATTTCCACCCAAAGTAAGCCCTATAGTTCTTGTCAAAAAAAAATGTAAGCCCCTATAGTACTAAAAAGGACAAAAAATGGCTAAACCGAGCAACTAAAATGCTTTTCTTCGAAAGAAATTTGTAATTAACTTATATATTAATTAATAAGAAAAGCATAGACTATAATCAGTAGCCATTTACAACATTTGCCTACAATGGTATGGTAAGTAAATTAACAATAAAGAGGAAAAATGGTAAATGATAATAAATGATTAATAATACAGAAACTCTCCTTTTTTTTGGCAATATTGAAACTCTCCTTTGAAATAACCTTTAATAACCTTCCTTTTCTCCGACGTCTACAGTTTTAATATATACTAGTTTTTTGGCTCGCGCTTCGCTGCGGGGTCAGAAATTTTGTTAAGTGATATTTTTGTTAATCGGACATCTAGATCAAAAATAATATGATATATTAAATAGATTCTCAATCGAAAGCACAAAACTTCAAAAGTATTTTTTAGAATTGGAACATAAAAATTAGTTTTTGAGTCTTTCATGAAAGATGTAGATCATAAAATTACCTTTTCATAGACACCTAAATTACCTTAATTGGACAAATAGAACAAAGAAAATAAAAAATAAAGCGTTAAATCGAGTAAAAAAGTAAGAAAATAGTTGTTAATGGAGATCTTGAAACATAAAAATTCCCTTTTGAACCATCCATGAAACTCGTAGATCAAATTAACTTTCGGGTTCTTCATGAAAGTCGTAGACCATACAGTAACCTTTTAACCGACACTTGGATAACTTTAATTGGCATGTGGATCGAAAGTTATATGGTATTAAATAGACCAACAATCGAAACAACCAAATTTAGGAAGCATTTTTTTGAATTGAAACATAAAAAATTACTTTTGAGTCCCTCCTGAAAGTTGGAAATCATGAAATTACTTTTTAATAGACACATGAATCAACTTAATCGGACAAATAGAACAAAGAATAAAAAAATAAAGCTTAAACGTCAGATTAAGATAGAATTTGTAAAGGACTAAGTAGTATAAAGTAGAAAAGTATGAGGGTCATTTGATAAATAATCCAAACAAGAAAATGTTTTTTAATAGAGATATTGAAACATAAAAATTCCCTTTTAACCTTTAACGAAACTTGTAAATCAAATTTAGCTTTCGGGTCCTTCATGAAAGTCGTAAATCATGCAATAACCTTTTAACCGACACTTCAATAACTTCAATCGGACATGTGGACAAAAAATTATACGATATTAAATTAACTGGCAATCAAAACCACAAAATTTCGGAACCATTTTTTAGAATCAACACATTAAAATTGGTTTTTGAGTTCTTAATGAAAATTGTAGATCATGAAATTACCTTTTAATAGACACTTGAATCACCTTAATCGGACAAATAGAAAAAAAATACAAAAATAAAAGCCAACGCGTTAAATCGTCCAACCTATAATTGTAAAGGACTAAATAGCATAAAGTATAAAAGTATGAGGATCATTAGATAAATAATCCAATAAAAGTATTAGTTTATGGAGAATGGGCCCCACAGAATAGTAACTTTTTCACAAAGTTCCCAAAATACCCTCAAGCATCAATCCAGATAACAAAAAACCAAGCATGAAAGTACCAAAATACCCCTCCCCATTTATTCTTCAAGTCATGAGAAGAGTTGGTTGGGTTGGTTTTTTCGTACTTTCATATCCTCTTTTTATTGTTTTTTATAATCCAATAAAAGTATTAGTTTATGGAGAATGGACCCCACAAAATAGTAACTTTTTCACAAAGTTCCCAAAATACCCTCAAGCATCAATCCAGATAACAAAAAAATCGAGCATGAAAGTACAAAATACCCCTCCCCATTTATTCTTCAAGTCATGAGAAGAGTTGGTTGGGTTGGTTTTTTGGTACTTTCATATCCTCTTTTTATTGTT
The DNA here is from genome assembly GCA_001974805.1 of Corchorus capsularis. NCBI lineage: Eukaryota > Viridiplantae > Streptophyta > Magnoliopsida > Malvales > Malvaceae > Corchorus > Corchorus capsularis. The sequence continues at coordinate 48,530 of AWWV01016289.1, forward strand.
TTGTATATATATCCTCTTTTTATTGTTTTGTGTATATATATATATATATCTAGAACTTCCCGACAGCGCTTCGTCTGCGACTGTTTTATTTTATAAGTTCTTTTAAGAAAATTAAATTAAGAAATGAAATTTATACTTAATTTATAATTTATTTTATAGAATTGTTTTGGTAAAAAAAATCTTCAATTCCTCCCCTCTAATTAATTCGGTCTATGATATTATTTTTGACATTCATTGAATACCAGAGCAAAGGGGATGAACCACTTTTAATTTTCCCAAATATAATTAATTTATTATCATAGATTCATAGTTTATAATTAATCTTTTAAATTAAATAAATTATAAATAAATAGAAAAAGACTTTTAATTCAATAGGCGGAACCCACATTTGAAATTTAACATACTAATAATACACAAAAAAATAAATATTGAATGAACACAAACATAATAAACAAAGGTTACAAAGCATTAGGAAATTAACCATTGACACTTGTCAAAGAAACCAAACATCATGTGACATTCAATGAGGGTCTTGCTCATCTATACTAATTATAATGTGAAGTCCTGAATTTGTCTCACGAGTTGACTCGGGAGACAAACTCAGTTACTCACTACAATATTATTTAAAATTCATTATTCAAATATAAAACAAATTTATATCTATAACTATAAGGTTGGTTAACTAATAAACTATCCATTCTTATCCACTAACTACCCACTAACACTACTCTTACCGTCATTTTCTTTATCCACCTTCTTCATCTTATCTATCTTTTCTTCTCATAGATTGACAAGAACACAAAACTTAGCAGTTCTTTTTTTTTCCCAGCTAAAGCAACTTTCCTTTTTTTTTTCTCTTCTTTGAATTAAATCTGTAATTGCTCTTGGTCAATTCTTTTTATTTTCTTCGAATTAAATATTACCGTGTTTCGTTTTTTTTATTGAATTTTTGTGACGAAGCGATAAAGATTGATTGCTTCGATTAAACTCTTTCTCTGGATATTCCTAATCAATTTTTGTTAGATTATTAGATTAATTTTCAATTTTTCTAATAGTACTATTATCGATGGATGGAGTTGAATTTCTTTTTTGTTTTCCTTTAAAATTAGGCATGGTTAGTAAATATCGTTGTTTTATGATATTGGATGATGCAGCACCGCCCATCAAGCGCTTTGAATTCCCCATTCTTTACAACCAATTCTGGTGCCCCAGTTTGGACCAACTCTTCACTCACCGTTGGCCTTAACAATAATCAAGCTCTTAATTCATATATATATATATATATATATATATATATGTAGAAGATTATTTCTTATAATTCCTATGAATATATTCGGTCTCCCAGAGGTATATATGATTTATAATAATCAAGCTCTAAATTCATATGTAGATTACTATTTCTTATAATTCCTATGGATATATTTAGTTTTGATTTTTGGGTTTTATATGTTTACAGGTGAAGATAAGATAACTATAAACGTGTTTAGGGAGACGCATTTGAAGATTGTGGATCTATATTCATCAATTACCTCCAAGAGAATGTAACTATTACTTTAACTTTGCATATCTATGTAACTATTACTTCAAATGAATATATTTGTTATTTTATATGAATTTGGATTCAGGAACGTCTAAGCAATAGAAATTTTATTATCAAATTCAAACTGAATTACCTATATAAGACTGTCATAAGAATCCTTTCAATTTTTAGTTTTAATTTAAAAAAAACCCTTTGTTTTGTTTCTTAACTATGGAGCTCATGTCTTTGTAAACCGACTCCAGTATGATTCCATCTTTCCTTTCCACTAATCTAATAATGTAATGTATATTGGGATTTGCAAAATGATTTAACTAAACATTCACGCTTCTTTGCTTTTACTTTCTTGATTTAACTATATATCAAATTGATCATGTTCATCTTAAATTGGTCGACCCATATGGAATGAAAACAACAAAATTTTATTCACCAAAAAAATAACAGAATTTTTACTTGAAATTAATCATTTTTATATTAAGTGACCCATAATGTTCAGAATTTCGTAACCTATTAGTAGTTTTGTTTCTCAAATGTTAACGTCACAATTGTTTACATTTAGTAATGCTAAACAATATTATTTTAAATTGAACATGAATTTGGATGATTAGCCCATGCTGAATTTGTGTCAATCGTGTTCCCGAATTCTAGGGTTTGAGTTACTCCCAATTTAGAAGACCTAGGGGAAATTGGAAATTGTTTTTTTAATCACGTAAATGGAATATGGTTATGGATCCACTGGTCGATTGTTATTTTTTCACATTGATTGTTGATCAAGCATACGCCTGACTGGATTATACTTTTTGTATCATGTTCTTCCACATTTTCCCCGTATCCAAACAATGTCTTTTTGGATAGATGGTTTGTCGAAGAATGCTTCGAGATCGTAGAGATTTTATTTTTGTTATTTGGTTGATTTATTAGATTGAACATATAATTGGTAAATGAAGTAATTAAAATATATCATATGTATGTTTCAATCACTACACTCACCAAGGGATATGTATGTTCTAATTCTCTTTGAAAAATATTTGAAACATTTTATGGATTAAAAAGAAGATAGTTGGGGATAGAGGAAATTGGCATGAGTAATGATGATTATGGCAATCCATATTTGTTCCTGGGCTATTTATAATGGAAAAGAAAGCTTGAATGATGAGGGAAGAGGAACAACATGTCAAATTCAAGACGGATGATATACTTATGTCTAAATTAATTATTCACAAGTTATATTAGTCCGCGCTGGCGGACGTTCTTTATTTTAGAGTGGTGCTTGATTAATTGATTGAATAAGGATATTAATATAATCAATTACGAGATGGGTAGCTCGCGCTGACGCGTCGAGCATCTTTTTATTTTATTTTTTTATTTTTTTGCTCTCCGTGCAATTCATCCTTGAATCAAATATGGTTTTGTTAGTCTTTTCTATATTTAATATATAAATACAGTTTCTTTCTTATCTAGTTTTACTTCATTCGACAATCATGTCCTGTTTTTAGCTCTTGCTCTTTTGACATTTGGAAATCAGTAAAATAATTAGAATGATGGTTATATAAAAATCCAATGATAAGAATGATGGTTCTTATCAAATATGGTATGGTATTCTACGGCTACCTCTAATGATCTTATGACTCTGAGTATCCAAAGAGCTCTTGGATTTTAAGTCTTTGATAGGTTAATTATAAATTTGAATAGTTTTAGCCATCAAATTGTATATGTAATGGAATGATTGTTAATTATTTACTTAAAATAAAATATCATTCAATCCTTGAATCAAATATGGTTTTGTTGGTCTTTTCTATATGATGGTTATATAAAAGTTCAAAGATAAGAATGATAGTTGTTATCAAATTGTATATGTAATGGAATGATTATTAATTATTTACTTAAAATAAACTATCATTCAACACTTAAAATGAATGAAAGTTGAGTAGGAAAAACGATTGTATCATTTTTCCTTTTAATCATCTTTTTTATAATCTTCTTGTCTAATCAAAAAAATGAGGATGAAGGGGAATAATAGCTATGTAGCCTAATGTCATCAGTAGGCTTGAATATTGAGAAGCATAATTCCCTTTTAATAATTTTTCTTTTCTAATCTTCTTGTGTAATAAAAAAAATGAGGATGAAGGGGAATAATTAGGTATTAATTAGCTATTATTCCCTTTTAATCAATCATATTGAATTTATTCATTATTAATTAACTATTAATTAGATATTAATTAGCTATTAATTAGATATAGTATAATGGATGATTAAGGAGGGGCTTTACATTAATATGTTAGATGTGAGAAATTACCAAAATGGGGCGATAAGGTGGCACCAGATTAAAAGTTGAAAGGGCTTGTTAGTAATTTCCATAGGGGACAAAAATAATATATGGTATATATATATATATAAGGGCCAAGAACATTTTTTGTCCTAGAGTGGTGCTTGATTGATTAATTGATTGAATTATATAAGGTTGCAGTAAAAATGCAATTTAAATGGATTAGTATTAATTATGTCTCTGGCATAAATCTTTGCAAGCTAACTTTTTAAACATGCAAAATCAAGAAGGTAAAGAAAATGTTTTTATTTGTAAGTAATAGGAAGTGCAAAGAGATAATAAAATATGTTGTTAATTGGATAATAATATTCACATTGAACAAAGGGTGGTTTTAATTCAGAAGAGGAAAAATATTGAACGGTCCATGTTGAAGGGATGGAGACGGAGAAGAAAGAGGAAAGAAATATGAAGGTGAAAATAGAGGGGAGTGAGGGAATGATTTGATTTTTGGCAAACCTCAAGATTGATCAGCACCGAGGAGTTGAAAAGAAGCAGCAACTGAGTTGGTGAGAGGAAAAAAAAACAGTGAGAGAAACATTAATTAAAAGTAATTAAGGGTTTAGGGTTTAGAAGGAATTAATTAAAAGGCTTAAACATTAATTAAAAACAATTAAGGAAGGGAAATGTGTAATTACGAAAAAGGATAGAAGGAAAATGAATGAGTGAAACTCATAGAGGAGCTTTTTAGTCACCCGAAAAGTGTGAAAAGACCAAAAATGGCCAAAAGGAGGCACCACATTAATCCTCAATTTGGCATTTTAGTAATTTCCTATGTAGTTAAAAATAATATATAGTATATATAGAAGCAAATTCAACAAAATTCAAGTTAACAAATAATGAATGGTTTGATTCAAATCATGCAAGTTAATTTACGTGGCATGATCATGAATCAATTTTATAATTATTTTTCAACAACATTCAAGTTGTTAGCTTAACGGCGAGTGCACCGTACCTAATCAGTCCACAGGTCTTGGGTTGTAAGTGGGTTTTATGATTAGTCTTAACTTAAGAAAAGAATGCGTTTGTCTAAATGTGTGTTTACTTTTCTCATTTATCAAACAATTGCCTCAATTTTATATCATTTCAATACTAATTTGACATTCTTAATATATTTTACAAATAATATTTTATTAAATGTAAAATATAACATTCTCTTTTATAATTTTTCATTTTATTTATAATTAATCAAATTCTTAATTGATTTTTGGACTTTCATACACATACGCGTATGCCCCGATTACTAGTAAGATTAATAGGAGGTATAATAATATAATAGTATAATAGTGTGTATATATATATATATATATATATATATATATTACTATTGTTATAAAAAAAATAATAATCAAAAAATCATCAAAAAAAATCATCAAATCAGAAAAGTGAAAAGAAAAAGAAAAAAAAACAAAAGAAAAGAAATAAAAAACTAATCAAAGAAATAAAAAAGGAAGAAAAGTCAAATCAGATTTAAAAAAAAAAAAGAAAAAGCAAAAGCAATGGGACTTCACCTG
>AWWV01016290.1:0-10890 GCA_001974805.1 Corchorus capsularis
GAAGAACATAAATCTATGTAACAAAAATAAGGTGAAAAGACCGTGATTTTCTCCATCTTCCTTCTATCAACCGAAAATTCCTTTTTAACTTTCTAGTTCTCTCCTTTTTTTTTTTTTTTTTCAGCAATTCTAGTTCTCTCATTGAAAGACAGAAAAAGGAAAACAAAATAAGAAAGGCAGTGGAATATTCTTGCTTTTAAAATTAAAAGCAGATCATAATGTTAGAACTGTATTATTTTTCTTTATTAATTTTCCCCAACCGCTTTAAATACCCACCGTCTCATCCCCTGTTTCCTCACCTTTGTATCAATCCCCATTCCCCATCTTCTTGAATTTTCAAAATCTTAGCCAAAAGAAATTATGGCTCTCAAAGCTGTTCATGTCTCTGATGTTCCTAATCTTGATCAAGTTCCAGAGAATGCCGCATTAGCACTCTGTTCAACCCGTTTCTCCACAGGTAAAGTTAAGGCCTTTTTAGAATTTAGAATTCTCCCATAAACCCTTTGGAAGTTTTGTGTTAGCAAGCATGTTTTTTTGGAGCTCCAAAATCATGTTTTAATGGGGTTAATTTGTCTCTCCTTGTCATGTTTAGGTGTTAATGAGCATGAAGAGAAAAGTGGGTACAGATTTGACAAGTTTGTGGTGATGGGTCATAGAGGGAGCGGAATGAACATGTTGCAATCAGCTGATCCCAGAATGAAATCCACCAAAGAAAATTCTATTCTCTCGTTCAATGAAGCCGCTAAATATCCTATTGATTTCATTGAATTTGACGTCCAGGTGAGACTGAGATTTCTCTCTCTGTTTTTTTCCCCCCTGGTTTAGAGGCAGGACAAAAGGGCCCAATCCCAATCCCAAAACAGAGCATTAGCACTCTGTTTCTTCCTATTTACGAATTTGCTCGTCAATGATTTCTGCACTCTGTTTCTTCCTATTTACGAATTTGCTTGTCAATGATTTCTTGCAAATTCTGTCGTTTATCATTATTGGAAAGATGATGATGGTTGAGTTGGAGGTGCATGTGAAATCCGCCGAGAGAAAGGGAAGAGAGAGAAAGAAACAGAAAATAATAAATACAGAAGATGGATAGACAGATAAAAACGAAAAGAAGAACAAAACGCTGTCTGCTTGGTTCTGTCCCTATTCGCCGCGAAACTATCTTAATGGAGACACGTCTCTAATTCCTTTGCTGGTTCTGGACCTAATTCTTGAATCCCATTTTAGCCCAGTTTAAATGGTCCAAAACTAAAGATGAGACTAAAATTAAATTAAAGCCGGGTAATAAGTTGATTTTGTTCCTTGATTCTAATATTATACATAGTTATTATTATTATTACAATGAATGAAGTAAAGATTTTGAAGGGGCAACTGATCGGTTTACTTTGGTTTGTTTGAATTGCCCCATTCTTGGTTTTTTAAACTGTTGGATGATGGAAGAACCTTTTGCTGGAACTTGTAAACCAAAAACCGAAAAAAAAAAAAAAACCTATTTGTTGTAGGTGACAAGGGATGACTGTCCAGTCATTTACCACGACAACTTCATCCTCCATCAACACCAGGTTAGTTGCTACTTGCTTTCAATTCCGCTCCTATAATTTACTTGAATTTCTCCCATTCTATAATTTCAATTTGTTGTCTATGCTGATGATTTTTGGGTGTCAACTTCAGGGTGTCATTATTGAGAAAAGAGTCACAGAGCTTACTTTAGCTGAGTTTCTTTCCTATGGACCCCAAAAGGAGAATGGAAAGGTCCATTGTCATTTGTCATAATGAATTGGCCTTTCTCTTTTAGTAACACAATGACAATTTTGTGTTAACAAACATTCATTTCATTTTGCAATTCAGGAGGGAAAGAGGCTTTTCAGGAAAACAAAAGATGGGAGGATCTTTGAGTGGAAGGTTGAAAAAGATGCTCCTTTTTGTACACTGGAAGAGGCTTTCCGGAATGTTGATCAGTCCTTGGGATTTAATATTGAGTTGAAATTTGATGATAAGATTGTTTATAAGGAAGAGGAACTTTCACATGCACTTGAAGCTATCTTGAAGGTAATGATTTTTCATCTTTCTTTATATTATTATTTTGGTTTTGAATTAATTTGAAAACTAATGCCCAAATTCCATGGAGCAGGTGGTGCTTGAGAATGCAAAGGGCAGGCCAATCATGTTCTCCAGCTTCCATCCTGATGCTGCACAGTTGGTTAGAAAATTGCAGAGCATATACCCTGTAAGATTACCATTTGCCTATGCCAATAAAGCTGATCAACTCAAGACATATACATTAATATTGCAATTTGCATGCCATCACAGCATTTCAAACTAATGAACAAATTTGCCTGATGCGCTAATTCAGCTTTTGTAGAAATGTTATTTAGATTATAGATTTCTTCTGAAAAGCATTGGCCTTGGGGTGAGAGCAGGTATTTTTCCTCACTAACGGTGGATGTGAACTTTACGCGGACGTAAGAAGGAATTCGTTAGATGAGGCTATTACGCTGTGCCTTGCCAGTGGCTTACAAGGGATTGTTTCTGAAGTCAGAGCCATCTTTAGAAATCCAGGGGCCGTGGCAAGAATCAAAGAGTCGAAGCTTTCCCTTATTACCTATGGCCAATTGAAGTAAGTTTATAGCATAACATAATACTTTTTAGTAACTCTTTTCTTGATTCCCAAGTTGTGGAATTTTGCATTAATTTCAATCCATGCATTTTTTTCTGCAGTAATGTGGCCGAGGTTGTATACATGCAACACCTAGTGGGTGTGGAGGGAGTTATTGTTGACAGAGTTGAGGAGATTACTGAGTCGGTTTCAGATTTGAGCCAAGCAAAGTTAGGAGAAGAGAAAGGAAGGCCTCAATTTTCAAAGGATGAACTCTCCTTTCTATTAAAGCTGATACCAGATTACTTCAGTCTTGATGATATATATATAATTAGATCATAGCAAGTTAATTTGATATACACGTTCCAAATATATATTTAGTTTTATTTTAGACAAACAAATTGCAACTTTCTCCATAAACTTACAAGTAGAATATCTGATGTAAATAGCTATGTTTTCTTTTTTGTATTAGTAATTGATATCTTGGCTCCCTTGGTGCTTTGTGCTGGTTGGGCATTGTATTCTCTCGGAGCCTTTACTTTTTACCCATATATATCAATGGTAGAAATTCTATGACATACCGGTTGGCATCACTTTGATGTAATGCACAGTTGATTAGGTATTTTAGTTTTAGACAGAAGTTACATAAAATGGAGAGCATCAATGTTAACATACTACTGAGCGTTGTGTCCATTGTTATCTATATGGAAATCGATCTTCAAATCAAAACTAATGCAACGGACTAGCCGTCTAATGAGATCTTAACCATAGCAATATTATAGAGGAATATTCTTAATTAGCTTAATTAGCAGAGCTCCGAGTGCCCAATCTTCTGCCGTGTGGAAGCTTCTTTCATGAAATGTACGAAAACCACCAAGTCATATCCATCTCTACCATGACATGGGCCTCGAACACGTGTGCTACTGAGAAATCAAGAAGGTAGGGGTTCAAAAAAAAAACCGTAAATAATTCCCATGATTATATTGTACTGGTGTATTCAGATCATCTAGGATCATTTTACACATATTAGAAATCATTTTCTTGTCTATTAAGTGTGTGGTTAGGACTTGAGTTGAAAAATTTTTAGTAATTAAGTTTGAGTTTGTGTGAAGCTCGGTTTTTGTAAAGGGACTTTTTGAGGGCCAAATCAATTGTTTAAATCCTTGGCGGGGATATTTAAGATAGTGGAAGTAGGTTTTGTGGGCCGAACAATAGAAGTCGGTCGGTCCTTTTAGTTCTCTAGTTTTAACTTTCACGTGCGTTGCACGTGACCAAACTTGTTTAAATGAAATATTCATATGAAATTGTGATAACCTTCCCATTAAATTATGATAATTATACTATTTTTGGAGACATACTTATGACATTTTGATAACCTTCCTATGAAATTATAATAATTACACTATTTTTTATGACGTCCTTATGAAGTTTTGATAACCTTCCTATGAAATTTCAATAACGATACTATGGAATTTCGAGAACCTTTTTATAATTTTTTTTTAACCTTCTTATGAAATTTTGTTAATCTCTCTAAGGAATTTTGAAGACCTCACTATGAAATTTTGATAACCAACACTATAAAATGTTGATAACCTCCATATGATATATTGATAACCACGTTATGAAAATTTTAAAACCTCCATATGAATTGTCAGTAATCACACTCTGAAATTTTGATAATCACACTATGAAATTGTGATAACCTCGCTATGAAATTTTAATAAACCTTCCTATATAAATCTCTCTATAAAATTTTAATAACCTCCTTATGAAATCTTGATAACCTCCCTATGATTTTTTGATAACCTCATTATGAAATTTTGTTAATCTCCCTATGAAATTTTGATCTACATACTATGAAATTTTGATAACCCTCTTATGAAATTTTGAAAACTAAACTATGAAATTTTGATAACCTTCATATGAAATTTTTGATTACTCCATAATAAAAGTTTAATAACCTTCTTAATCTAGTAACCATACTATGAAATTTTGATAACCTTCCCAGAAGTACCACTATGAAATTTTGGTAATCACATTTTGAAAATTTGATAACCTCTTTACGAAATTTTGATAACCTCTCTATAAAATTTTGTTGACCCCTCTATGAAATTTTGATAATCACATTATGTAATTTTGATAACCTCGCTTTGAAATTTTGAAATTGGACCATCCAAAGCAAAAGCCCATTGCACATTTGCTTCAGATTATCTAAACCCAAATAGGACGTTGGAGACGAAGACAAAAAGCAAAATTAAATACAACGATTGGAAACAAAGACAAAAGACAAAATTAAATAGGACGTCAGAAACAAAAAGCCAAATTAACTTTCTTATAATTTAATATACATATTATATAATCTAATAATTAATAATGGAATAATTTATGATTAAAAAATAATGGAATAATTAAAATATTATTTAGTAATGACAATTTAGAATTATGTTTTAAAAAAATGGCACAATTGGAAATATATTTTAAAAATAAGGGTACAATCGGAAAACATAAAGTTTCCCCTTATTCGTACTTTTATATATAGTATAGATATATGAACCGGCTACTTACTTCATTTGTTATAGCTCGTCTGCTACAAATAGTTCGAAAATTTACTTAACTGCTTTAATCACACCTCTTCAGTATTACTTCAAGCTTTTTCGAAAGTTTTTTTAAGTATGCTATTTATCCCATCTAACACCACCAACAGGACAACACGAGTTATGAAAATGATACAAAAATAAATTATAGAAAAAATTGATTTCTTATATTGATTTAGGGTTTAGGGTTTGTTGAGCATAGGCTGAACAAAAATAAATTATAGAAAAAATTGATTTCTTATGTTCAGCCAATGTATCTCACACACACTAAAAGGCCCAAAAGGGGCCCACACCTCTCTTCCCCCCACAAGTGGTTCAACGGCCCACTAACAATAGCCCAAGTCAACTAAATCGGCACATACAAACAAAGTCTTCTTCATGGCAGAAGAATCTCCACTATCACGTTGCACGGCAGAAGCATCTACAGCGTCGCTCAAGGGAAGCCAAAGATGCCGCAAGAAAGATGCCGAAAAGAGAATATAGCCAAAGGGAGTAATAATTATTGATAACAAATTATTTTCATATTTAATTACGACATCAAAGCTTATTCACTGCAATAAAACACACTATCTATTTCGATTTACAGAAAATGTGGACCAAGACCACGAAGCGGGAAAACATTTTGAAGATATGGCTTGGAGGCATGTGAAGGTGGGAATCCTGTCAGGGATATTTTCGGAAGTGACAACTTCTTGGAGGTTGCTCCCGAAGGAAAGAATCTCTGCAGGGTTGACTTGCTGCACTGCCGAGAATCTCAGATAGCCAAAAGATGAAGTTGACTCAACACCCATAAAGGAAATGATAATTTAAAATGAGAAAAAGTATATTTGTGCATAGGCCCGATATAGAAGATGCCTTGACAGAGTTAGTGAAGTCTTCGGCGGAAATCATGGCCGTAGAAAGCACCATACCGCAGTGGTGTGCCTATATATAATCGTGATGTCAACTTCATCTTCACAAGTTTGATCTTCAGAAATCCTTCTTGTTCATAACAACACTTTCAAATTATTTTTGTTTGATTTCTTTCCCTTAAAGTAGTGTTCCCACCTTAATTCTTCCAAGCCTTTTTTTCATAATGTATTTCCCATTTACTTGAAGTGAATTAATGCAATTTTCTTCTCCATTCATGAGTTCCATATGATGCTTTATTATTGGGATAAAAAAAAAAACAGAGTCAAATAGAGTCTGTATTCTCTTCCCCAAAATCTTGGTTTTGCGGTAGCTACCCTTCCACGGTAGTGGTCATAGGCGCCGCAACTTGAGTTCTTCAAAATTAACGCCGAATCTGACTTTTGTTATATTTTCCTCTAAAACCCGATTTTCACTTGAAGAAAGGGGTCGACTCAAATCCTTTGGAGTCGAGACCAGTCTAGCCCACATTTGACGCACCAAAAAGCTCCCTACACCCTTTTGTCCAGCTATAAGATACACCACATTCACCCAAGAACAAATTGTAAGGGGTATTTTGGTACTTTCATGGCTGGTTTTTCCGCTATTTAGGTTGATAGCCAAGGGCGTTTTGAGAACTTTGATTAAAAGTTACTATTGGTGGATCCCACTCTTAATAAACTAATCTTTTTTGGTTGGAATATTTAGGAAATGATCCTTATACTTTTATGCTTTATGCTATTTAATCCCTCAGAAATTCTGGGTTGGATAATTTAACGTTTCGACTTTAATTCTTTTATTTTTTTTATTCTGTTTGTCCGATCAATCTGATTTAAGTGTCTATTTAAAGGTAATTTAATGATCTATAACTTTCATGAAGTACTCAAAAGCCAATTTTAATGTTTTGATTCTAAAAAATACTTCTTAAATTTTGTGGTTTTGATTGCCGGTCTATCTAATATTGTATAATCTTTGGTTCACTTGTCCGATTGAGGTTGTTCAAGTGTCAATTAAGAGGTTATTGTGTGATCTACTACTTTCGTCAAGGGCCTGAAACCTGAATTTGATTAATAAGTTTCGTGGACGGTTCAAGAGGAAATTTTTATGTTTGGTCTCCATAAACAAATATTTTTTTTTGTAGGATTATTTATCAAATGATCCTCATACTTTTATGTTTTATGTTATTTAACTTTTTACAAGTATAGGTTGGACGATTTAACGCTTCGGTTTTTATTTTTTATTTTTTGTTCTATTTGTCTGATTAACGTTATTCAAGTGTCTATTAAAATGTAATTTCGTTATCTACAACTTTCAATTTGAATGTTTTAATTCTAAAAAATGCTTCTGAAATTTTGTGGTTTCGATTGTCGGTCTATTTAATATTGTATAATTTTCGATCCATTTGTCCGATTGAGGTTGTTCAAGTGTCGGTTAATTACAACTATTTAATTAAATTATATATGTCATATGTTATATTACATGAGTGAAGGTCCAAAAATACTCAATTTAATAATAAATTTAATCATTGATTTCGCTGAATTATGGTTAAGTTAATTTGGTTGGTGTTGATTATATTCATATTAATTTTGGTGTTAATATTAATCAAGGTCGTTTTATTTATTTGTAGCTATAAAAAAAATTATCTTCTGTCCAGTAATATTTTTTTCTTTTATCCAGACTTCCCATGTAATATTAGAATGTGCTAACGTTCTATTTTCGTCAAGTGTGGTCTCAGTCTCCCAATTTACGACAAATAATCACTATTTATAAAAGCTACCTAAGCTTAAAAAAATACCAACTTTGTTGGTCCACTTAGATGTCCTTGAGGGGGGTGAATAGCACTTAATCGAGATTTTTGAGTTCTCTGAAAAACGTGTTAAAGACACTAGTTCAGAGTATGCAATTAAAGTCACTAATGCAAAGAAGAAAGATAAACAACAAATGAAAGCAAACGAAAGTATAAAGGAAATTAATAAAGACGTTAACAACTGAATAGTGGAAAAGTAAAGAGAGTAAGAGATAATAAAACTGGAACAATAAAAGAAAGGATGGAAGATTGGAGACGCTTCAATTTATAGAGGTTCGGCCTTTCACACCTACGTCCTCTACCTTGGATAACACACCAAAGATTTTAGAATCCACTGAACAGTGAAGTTAAACTGGTCTTCACAACACCTTTTTACAATCCCAAAGCTTCAAACCCAAAGCTTTGACACCGAGTGCAAACCTACACTCAAAACAACTCCAAGTGCAAACTCACACATGTACAAACACAGAAAAACAGAGTATCAAAGTGTAGAGGAGATCCTAACAGATCGAAATACACACAATCAGGCCTAAAACAATCTAAAGGTATAAACTTGAAGCGCTAATACAAATATCCAAGCTAAAAGAATAAACTGTAAAGAGAGCAAGACTTGGATTTTAGGGATTTTGAAATTCTGGAGAGAGTAAGTGACTTGATCTTCAAAAAATGCTCCAAAACTTAGACTCAAACGGTTAGATTTGAGTATTTATATTAATCTCCAGCGAACTAACCATTTTAGTTTGAAATTCAAACTATTTTCCCGTTTTTCTTGTCTTTTAGTTGCGCCGGCTGTTGACAACTCTAGTGCGTCCGTACGACGTTGATCGCTTCAGCGCATCCGTATTGATGCACCCAAGGCTTATCATGGACTTGAAGATGACAATGGAGAGTATAGAAAGGATGTGCAAGGGCTGCAAGGAAGCATGGAGATGCATGAAGATCATGGAGATATCGATGAGCATGTTCCAAGCACCAAAAGTATGCCATTCGATCCATTGAAGATGCCTAATGGTCCGATGACAAGAGCGAGAGCTAAGAGATTCAAGGATGCACTCATGGGCCTTGTTCAAACTCATCTTGATGACATGAAGACTATTGAAGTTCAATTGATGAGCTTTGATGATGATTCTTCATTCTTCATAGTATAATCTAGTTGTGGAGAAGAAAAGAGAAGACAAAACTCCAATTTCATTCTTCATACCATTTGGGTTTGTCTTTTTCCTTTAGTTGTTTCAATTTTGTTGATTTTCGTGGAATCTTGGTTGCTTTATGTTTAACTTGTTAGAATTTAGAATTTTAGAGAATCTTGGTGTTGTTATGTCATATATTAATGTTTTAGGTTGTTGTAGAATATAATGATTTCCTATTTATACAAGTTTGTTTGATGATGTTGTTTAGCTTTATGCATTAGCTTTCAATGCCATGTATTGATTTATGATTTTGTTCAATGCCATCCATGTATTTATCCAATTGGAAACACATGATTTATGTTTTTGTTATTATGTAAATTTGGTGAGGATTTGTTACTTAATGGTGATTGTTATTGAAACATTGATGTTAGTATAACATTTCATTATCTTTGAACACTCTGCCTTTGTAATTTATTAGGATAAAATATAAGTGCAATGGACAAGAGTTGGATGCAAAAGGACATGTGTGATCCTGTTTATGAAGCAGGGTTAGAACAGTTCCTTGATTTTGCTTTTGAGAGAGAAAGTAAAGGTCTCGAATAGTGTGCCCATGTGCTAAGTGTAAAAAAGGGAGGTGGCATGAGAGAGACATTGTCCGAGAACATTTAATTGTTGATGGCTTTGTAAGAGGTTATAAGGAGTTTGCTTTCCATGGTGAGGATTTGCCTACTAGAAATTCAAGTATGCCAGCCATTTCTTCTAGGGCTAGTTCTAGTTTAGGAGGTGACATCGCACGAGATGATGTGAGGGGATTGTTGCGTGATGCTTTGAACATGCATGACCGACTATCTTGCCATGAATCTGATCAAGTTGGAGGTGATGCAAATGTAGGTGATTTAAACGAAGATACAAGGGACGAAGAACCTACTATAGAGGCTACAAACTTTTATAAGTTACTTGAAAGCATGAATGAGCCACTTTACCCGGAATCCCACGTTTCAAAGTTGTGCTTTTCAATAAAACTCTTGCATTTGAAGTGCTTGTCTGGTATGACGGGAAAAGCTTTAGACTTGGTTTTAGAGTTGTTGCGAGATGTATTTCCCTTTGCAGCAATTCCTACTTCTCTTTATGAGTTAAAAAAGATCAGTGGTGATTTGGGGTTTTCGTATAAGAAAATTCATAGCTGTCCCCAAGATTGTATGTTGTATTGGGGAGATAGAGCAGATCAAAAGTCTTGCCATGTCTGTGGAAGTTCCCGGTGGTTATAACCCAACTCTTGTGATTCTTTGAATAGGGAGGATGTTGTTGCGAATAAGGGGAAATTGAGGCCTGCTAAGGTATTGCGGTATTTTCCGTTAATCCCAAGGCTGCAGAGGCTTTTCATGTCCTCTAAGACTTCGGAGTCTATGACGTGGCATGCCGATGGCCGTTCCAATGATGGAAATTTGAGGCATCCAGAAGATTCGTTAGCCTGGAAGGATTTTGATTCTAGGTATCCGGATTTCGCTTTGGAACCTAGAAATGTTCGCCTTGGACTTGCATCTGATGGGTTTAATCCGTTTAAGACAATAAGTAGTACCTACAGTACATGGCCAGTTGTCATAATTCCTTACAATCAAGCACCTTGGATCATCACGAAACAATCTTCTTTCATCTTGTCTATGATAATTCCAGGGGAGAAAGGTCTGGGGGATGACATCGATGTGTATTTACAACCTCTCATTGAAGAGTTGAAGCAATTATGGGATGGAGTCCTTACTTATGATGCAACACGAAAACAGAATTTTCACCTCCGTGTTGCATTATTGTGGACCGTTAATAACTTCCCTGCTTATGCTAATTTATCCGGATGGAGTACTAAAGGTCGTTTTGCTTGTC
>AWWV01016292.1:0-11881 GCA_001974805.1 Corchorus capsularis
GTATAAAACAATTTTCATATATATATATGCTACTTTGAATATCATGTGGATGTAATGTAATAAACTTCCTTTCGTAAATAAGTGTGATTATTCAAAATTTCGTTTCAATAGCTTTTATTTCACTGTTATTTTATATTTTGTGCTATTATCGTATAGAAACAACTCCCAACCACCCTAAATTTTGCTACAAATAAATATCCTCATTTGGGATATAACGTTATATAGCGGCGTCTGAAGAACAAAACGCCGCTATATAACGGCGCCTGAAAAAATAAACGCCCTTATATAGCGGCGTCTAAATAATCAGATGCCGTTAACTTAAACTGTATATGGAAAAATAAAACATTTTTTAAATTGCATATAGCGGCATCCAGACGCCCCTAAATGGTGGCGTCTAGACGCCACTATCTCGCGGCGTCTCGACGCCACCATTTAAGGGCGTCTGGACGCCGCTATTTGCAATTTAAAAAAATTTTTATTTTTCCATATACAGCTTAAGTTGGCGGCGTCTAGACGCCGCCAAATAGTGGCGTCTAGATGCCGCTATATTTTATTTAAAAAAAAATTAGTGATTTTGGGAAAAATATATGACGACGTCTAAACGCCTCTATATGACGGCGTTTGGACGCCGTAATCAGTATAGTGGTGTCTGCGTACTAGATGCCGTAAAATAACGGCATGTTATATAACGGCGACCTTGATGATGTCTAGTCAGACGCCGTTATCTTAAATAGCGGCGTTTGCAAACGTCGCTATATTTAAAAATAAACGCCGCTATTTCACTGTTTTTCTGTAGTGCTTGGATGGTTGATGAAGTTGCAACTTAGACTTAAAATCAATTTAATGAAAGTACAAGGGAAAAAGGGAAAGGGAAAAACTTAATTGTCTTATTGATAGAAAAATAAAAACATGCTTAAAACAAAAAAACTACTACCTAAGTGCATAGAAATAAAATTAGGGTTTCTAAAATTAGGTTTAGAGAGGCTCATCGATAGCCTTCTCCATAAGCTCAACAAATTCCTCCAAGCTGTGGACAATACCATTGAGTTCCTCTTGGATTTGCAACACACGATCATGGATGCTCTTGATCTTAATAAAAAAAGGGTGAGTTGTTGACTCTTTCCGTTCCTCCTCTTGTTCAACGTCCTCTTCATCATCCTTGGACTTACAATTTAGGTCTAAACTTGGGTCAGATTCAGAAGAAATCGAAACAAAAGACTTTTCTTTTACCTCTTCAACCTTGGGAAGGTTGGTCATCAAAGGCATAGGTGGTGGAACTCCTCTCTCAAACCTACCCATGGAAGCAACAATAAGTGGTGGTCTCACATGATTGTAGTGAGAGGAAGAGGTGGCATGAGAGGTGTATGGAGCATAGCGGCTTGGCATGGGTGGAGGGCGATATGGTCTCCTCCCATAGCCATCAATGCGTGGCATATTGCTCCATGGCTCAGGCCTTGCTCCTATCCATGGCTTGGATCTCCTTGAAGGTCCTCTTGGTTGGTGGTAGCAAGATTGTCCAAAGCGAGGTCTTTCTCGAGAGAAAAACTTAGCGGTTGGCATGCCATAATCGTCAATTTTGGCATTCTCCCTCTTCACTTGCTCCTTATATGCGGCCTTAACCTTCATCCACATGGCTTGAGAGATCATTCGAGCTTTGAAACCGGGCTTGGAAGCTACATCTTCGGCGGGAAGGTTGTCCACCATAACAAGGATCTCGCGAAAATCCTCTCTTGTGAATCGTCCTTCAAAATTCTCATCATACAAGCTCCCATAGTCCTCGAATTGAGCTCTCAAAGCTTCAAATTGCACTTCAAAATCAGCCATCTTGCTATGTGTGTGTCGACAAAAACAAGTGAGCTAAAGAAAAATTCAATAAATCTACACAACTCCAAACGGCACTATGTTAGTTTTCTCCACTCAATTCTTCCAAATTTAAAACAAATATGCAAATTGAAAGCTTAATATCTAAAGAATAAATCTGGACAACTAAATTGAAAAAGAAAAGAAGAGAATTTACCTCTAAGGTCGGCGGTGGTGATGTGAAGAAAATAAAGGGGTGAAACTCCCTTTATATAGTGAATTAATCCTAGTTCTAGAAGAATTTAACCTAGACTTGGGGAATAAGCAAAGGAAATTACCTAGGAAACATCTAAAAATAGTCCAAACTTGATTTGGGAAGGGGAAATTTCGGATTAAGGTGGTTTAGGATCAAAATCCTAGTCCAATTTGGAATTGGACTTCTGCTGACAAACCACCAGGATGCGGGCTGGGGGCTGTGTGTTGCGGCCTGGGCGCTGAGCGGTAATCGGGCTCTAGCTCCCCTGGTGCTGTGGTCCTATCGACATGGATCTTTAGTGCATTGACATGGGTCCTTAGTTATTCCATATGGGTCCCCATGTAATCACACATCTTCAATTCCTATTTTTACTTAATCCAAAAATGTAAATTCAATTAAAATTACAAACATAATCAAAATTGAATATACTTCCCTTGCTTCCTCGGTGAGCTTAGGTCTCAGAACCCTACAAAAATGAAAAACATAAAGAATAAAAACATGAAAATTAAAGGTTAGTCAAATTAAATTGGGTTGCCTCTTAATAAGCGCTTGTTTAAAGTCATTAGCTTGACTTTCCCAATGTTACTCTTTATAAGGAAGGTAAATTGGATCTTCCAAGCTTGTTTTCTCGATCCAACATGTTCGCTCTAGTTCCAAAAATGGTTTGAGGCGTTGTCCATTAACTTTGTAGATCTCAGAGTCACCAATTTTGCGTATATCGACGACTCCACTTGGATAGACTTTGACAACTTCATAAGGTCCACGCCATCTTGATTGTAGCTTACCAGGGAATAACTTCAACTTGCTATAGTGTAAAAGAACCTTTTGTCCTTCATGAAAACTCTTGTGTAGAATTCCTCGATCATGAATTGCCTTGGTCTTTTCCTTATAGATCCCTGCGCTGTCATATGCATCATTCCTAATCTCCTCGAGCTCTTGCAATTGTAGTTTCCTTTGTAAACCAGCTTGATCAAAATTGAGGTTGCATTGCTTGATTACCCACCATGACTTGTGTGTTAATTCCACAGGTAAGTGACATGCCTTTCCAAATACAATTCTATATGGTGACATACCAATTGGTGTTTTGAAAGCAGTCCTATAAGCCCATAAAGCATCATCTAATCTCAAGCTCCAATCCTTTCTATTCATGTTCACAGTCTTCTCGAGAATTTGTTTCACTTGACGATTAGATACTTCAGCTTGACCACTAGTTTGAGGATGATATGAAGTGGATATCTTGTGTGTCACTCCATACTTCTCTACTAATGATTGCACAAGTTTATTGCAAAAGTGAGTACCTTTATCACTAATGAGGGCTCTTGGAATTCCAAATCGGTGGAGGATGTTGCTCTTCAAGAATTTAACCACAGTCTTTGCATCGTCCTTTTCTGTTGCATAATCCACATCTAACAAAATGTAAACTTTCTTACCAGAGGAAGGGAATGGTCCCATGAAGTCTATTCCCCAAACATCAAATATCTCCACCACGAAGATGGGATTTTGAATCATTTGATGTCTCTTGGAAATGTTCCCCATCTTTTGGCATTCTGGACATGTCTTGCAAAACTCATAAGAATCTCGAAAAATTGTTGGCCAGTAGAATCCACTATCCAAAATCTTCATTGCGGTCTTCTTATGTCCAAAATGACCTCCACATGCATAAGTATGGCAGTATTTCAAGACTGATTGAATTTCTTCATCAGGGACGTAACGCCTTATCACTTGGTCAGAACCATACCTCCATAGATGTGGATCATCCCAAAAATAGTGTTTAGCGTCACTCACGATCTTGGTTTTAACTCCTCTACTTGCATCTGAGGGTAGCTTTCTTGTCACCAAAAAGTTTTCAATGTTGGCATACCAAGGTATGTGGGAAACAGCAAATAATTACTCATAAGGTAGTGCTTCATTGAGTACAATGTCTTCCTCCTTACCTTCAATTCTACTTAGATGATCAGCCACTACATTCTGGGTTCCTTTCTTGTCTTTAATTTCCAAGTCGAACTCTTGAAAAAGCAAAAGCCAACGCTTGAGTCTAGCCTTGGTGATCGTGTCGTCTATGACCATAAAAATAATCCCCATAATTAACTAACTAGAATAGCTAGGGCAAGTAGGGGTCGAATCCTACAGAGAAGGGTTATGTGATGAACAATAAAAAGAAAGAAAAATCCTTTCCAAAAATCGATTAGAAAACAGGGGATTGTAAAATTAATTATAAAGAAAACAATTAAACTAAAAATAAAAGAAAAAAAATTAAAATCTAAATCTAAATCTAAATCTAAAGCAGATTATAGAGCAAACAATAATTATAAAGCATACTTCTTCACCAGTGGTTTCATTCAATCAAATTAACTATGAATCCTCGATTTAAAAGGTGAATTTCGCATCTTATTCTTGACTGATAACTGATATAGGTTTCCCAACATGTATTTTAGATAAGAGGCCGATCAAAGCTGCAGTTATCCCTTTTATTCCTTCAGTGATCGATTACTTTCTTTGGGCTTAAAGATCACTTGAGAACAAAGCATTAAGATTAATTAATTTACACACATGCCTGCAAAGTAGAACCATACGAAGAGAAATTTCTTGCCCTCCGATAGACAAACGCCCATCAGGCTGCGATCAAACAAACCCGATTCGCTACACACAATCAAACTTGAGTGGTTAATTCTAAGCTTGATCTAGCTATAGATCTTCCTCTTACATCATTAGTGGCCACATAACTCAAATAAGATTCAGAATCATAAAATTAAAACAGGGTTTTGACTACTATCATCAAGAACTTAACACAAAATTATAAGTATAGAAATCTCATCATAATCAATTGATTGAATTCACCAAAGGATCAGAACTATTAAGAATTTATCTACTCATGGATTTAGGAAAATCCATGAGAGGCATAAGAATACTTACAGGACTGGGGAGGAACGATATCTCCTCCTTGAAACCCTAGGGACGTCGCACCCCTCTATGGCTAGAGAGGGTGTCGACTTCTCCCTCTTCTAAAACTAGAGAAAAACCTAAAAACTAAAGAAAGGTAGAAAAAGAGAATAAACTAAATCTATGATGTGTGTCTAATGTGTAAGTGTGTGATTTGTGATACAAGAGGTGGCTATTTATAGTGGAGAAATAGGGTAGGATGGTTTAGGCTCTGACTTTGTCTCCAAGTTGGATTAGGTGTCATCCTAGAGTAGAATCCAAGTTAGATGAGGACTCTAGAATTTTCTGGAATTTTCTGGAATCTGGCAGCAACTTCGACGTCGATTTCGAGCTTGAAGATGGCAGATCTGGGCTTTGCACTTCAAAAGAAAGTTGTAGAGCTCGGAGTTAGCTTTCCAACAGCTACTCATGGGCTTAAAACAGACATCTGAGCAGAAAGTTATGGCCTTTCTACGAAGACTGCACTGAAATCGGGCCTATATCGCAAATATGCGGGATTATTGCGGGATTTGGATATTCTTTTGCATATTAGGCCTATTAATTGAGATTTTAATTCCAATTATAGGTTTATATGGGCTGAGTATATTCCCATATAAATAATCCAAAAATCCTCAACTTCAGGGCTTCTCTGGACTTGGCTTCAATCCTTTACAATAAAGCTCCAAATCTTCAATTTTTACTTCTTGAATTAATTCTTCAATTGTCTTCAAATGTTCAAAATATCTTCAAACACGAACTTCGCATCTTCAAATCTTCATTCCAAATGACTAAATCCATAATTGAGTAAAAAGTCTCCAAAATAGCTCCAAAAAGAGTGAAAAACAATAAGTTTTCACTTTTCTTGTCTTCAAGTGCTAAAAACACAAATACTAGCAAAATAGGGTAAAAACACATATAAAAATAGCAAAAAGTATATAAAAATAACTATAAAAACATGCATAATTTGAGCTCAATCATAATTTCCCCCACACTAAATCTTTGCTAGTCCCTAGCAAACTAGTGCAGACAAACAAAAATTAAGATTTATAATAGTGAGTTTTGTTCAAATCTTTTGAAAAACTTTGAATCACATACATATATCAAGGATCAATTCAATTTATGAAATCAGAATAACAAAGAATATTATGAGTATCCAATTCAATAGATCAAGATATAGCAAGCATCCTCATCCTTAAGTAACCATAATCAAAGTAGCTCTAATCACTTATCATTTATCACAACTATAACTACTTCTTTCTATAAGCTTATGTCTTCACATTTATCTCCACTACTCAAACAATTGCATACTATGAATATAAATCAAGAATTTCGCATGGGTTATAATAGTTTTCAAAGGGTAATTTTTTAGAAAAGTGAGGTTACTAACCTCAAAGTGTTCATGCTTAGGGGTTACTAACGCCCTTTATTTTATTTTTGTGAGGCTACTAGCACTCTAGAGGGACAATACTTTTGCCGATCCATGCCTCTTATCCCCTTCCCAAGGGTTACTAACTCCTTTTGTTTAAAGAGAAGAGTGACAACAATGGAATTTTTTAAGGCAAAAGATATCTCCTCCTCTTGCATGAAAAACACTCTTTTTATGAAAAAGATTTTTTTTTAACTACCCTTCTAATATAGATAGTCCCCCACACTTATTTTTGACATATTCATAAAATACTTTCATAAGTGTAGCTTCAATAAAAATTAAACATGAGTTCTAGAAATAGGCAATCATAGAAACAATCTATGGTAAGCAATTATCACAGACTTCAATTATACCTAATCTAAGAAATAAGATATCATACTATAAATAAATCAATGAATCAATCATTCTTAAGAATTCTAAGCAATCATCAATTAGAAATCAAATCAATAACTCAATATAAGCATATAAAATCAAAATTTTGTCAAAATTTTCGAAAAAATTATTCCAATTTTACCAATTTTATGAATATAGACTCACTCCCCCACACTTAAAAGATACATTGTCCCCAATGTATTAACAAGCGTGGAAAATCAAAGCAAAAATATGTATGCATCTTTTAATCCTAAGTAACTTATATAACCTATATCTATATGTATCACATATCAAAGAAAAATTGAATCAAAACATTGCAAGAAAAAGATAGAGTTAAAGAAATCTTCTCTATTCTCCAAGCATAAGCTCCAATTGGATTTCTTCATATCGATGAAAAACTTCTTTTTCTCCTTTAGTATGGAAAATCCTAAAAAAGAAAAAAAATAAAACAAAGAAAAATATTATGGGTTAGTAAAAATAATATTGGGTTGCCTCCCAATAAGCGCATTTCTTTAAGGTCTTTGGCTAGACTGCCTTAAAGAAGGTTATTCTTCAAGGGTGAAGGAATTTTGGGTGAATCCTTCAACAGGTCTTCAATAAATCTACTTTCTTCAATGATTTTGATAGTTTCAAGTTGAATTTTATCAAGACTTGAAAAGATCAAAGCATTAGGCGATGGCATGGTTGTGACTCGGCATGGCACGGCATAGGCTTGTGGTGGCGTGGCATGGTGCACGGATGGCTTGGCAAGGGCCGGGCATGGTGCGCGGACAAGGCTGGGCATGGGACGGTGGTGTCTCGACAAGAAGCTTGCATGGCCAGTACTAACCGGGCAGGTGGCGCGGAGTGATGCGCGGAAGGAGCGGACAAGGCCGGTCTAAGCTTGGGTGGCTGCGCAGCAAGGGCGGACAAGGCCGAGCATGGCCGAGCAAGTGGCATGGATGGCGCGGCAGTGGCCTTGCTGGGTCGGGCAGGCGGCACGACATCGGCTGGTGTCGTTCGGACATGTGGCTCGGGTGTGGCCGGGCTAGGCACGGCAAGGCTTAATGTCGCACAAGCTTGGGGTGCCTTGGCCGGTATTGGCTGGCCATGTGAGGTCGATGGCCGGGTTGCAGCCGGGCATACTGGCTTGTGTGGCACGGGCCTAGCCGGGCTGAGTCCTTGAGCAGCTTCCTTCGGTATATTGGTTAACATCTGAGCAAAATTCTCCAATATCTCGTATATGTCAGTAGTGCTGTGATCGAACAGAGGAATATAGGTAAGAGTGTCGACAGACAATTTATCAGAACCTCTTAATCCTGGGTAGAAGATTTGAACCAATCTTCTTTGATCATAACCATGATGAGGGTGATCAGCACATAGCTTCTTAAACCTTTGCCAAAATTGGGGAAAATTCTCCAATTTTCGTTGAAGAATGCTTGCAACTTTAGCTCGATGTTCAAGGTCTATATCTTGCTTCTCAATTGAATTGCTTGGTTGATTGATCTTCAGGGGCGGTTGAACTTCTTTGTTGACTTCTAGCTCCTTCTTGGCTTCTTTTGCTCAATCTTTCTTCTCATGGGAGGTTGAAGATTTTGTCCTCCGAGATAATTCTTTAAGGGTATA
Source organism: Corchorus capsularis (assembly GCA_001974805.1). Classification (NCBI taxonomy): domain Eukaryota; kingdom Viridiplantae; phylum Streptophyta; class Magnoliopsida; order Malvales; family Malvaceae; genus Corchorus; species Corchorus capsularis. The sequence goes on from AWWV01016292.1 coordinate 8,379, forward strand.
GAATGCCTTCTCCGGGGTTCTTTCATGCAGTAGCATTATACTGAAAGAATCAACAAGAACTCGATCTTTAAGTCCCAATCCTCCATAGAAGAATTGGATTAAAATTCCTTCCTTGAATCCATGATTAGGGCAACCGGCACACAGCTACTGAATCTCATCCAAAATTGGTGGAAGGTCTCGTTGTAGCGTTGTCGAATGTCCATTATCCTTTGTCTTCCTTTCGAAATCCGATCACGCTTTGTTGATGAAGAATCTTCAATGGCTCCTTTCTTAACAAACTTAGAACTTATAACATAAACAAAATTTTTAGATTTTAATGGCACTTGAGATGAAATTCTAGGGTGGATGATTTCACCATTGAATTCCATGGTCAATGAACCATTAAATACATCGATCTTGGTATGAGAAGTCTTGAGGAAAGGTCTTCCTAATAAAAGAGGGCATTGATCTTTCGAATACTCCATATCCATGATGAATATGTCGATCGGAAAAATCAGATGCTCAACTTTAATTAAGATATTCTCTAAGATACCTTTGGGATAAACCAAAGATCCGTCAGCTAATTGCAGAACAACATCAGTATTCTTCAATGGACCAAGATTTCAAGATTTGTAGAAAGAATAAGGCATCACGCTTAAAGAAGCACCAAGATCAAGCATCGCATTCTCTATAATACTTCTTCCAATAGAACAAGTAATAGAAAACGTACCTGGATCTTTGCACTTAGGAGGTAAACTCTTTTGAAGCACCGCAGAGACATTAGCTCCAGCGCTTACTTTACCTTGTAATCTCTTCTTGTTGGTACAAAGTTGCTTGAGGAACTTTGCATAATTCGGAATCTGTTGAATGGCATCAAGAAGTGGGATGTTCACCTCAACTTTTCGAAATATCTCCAAAATATCTTGATCATCATCTTCTTTCTTCGATTTCTTCAATCTTGATTGAAAAGAAATTAGGTTGGAATCGGTTTTAGGCTTGTTGGAATCGCACACACCTTTTCCTTTCGGTTGAGTTGCGGCATCATCCTTGTTTGAATCTTCAATCGGCGCAACTTCTTTGTTATTGGGTTCATCTTCAATTTTGATTTCGTCATGCTCTTGTAAATCTTCTTTGGTGTAGTTCGGCTCTCCTTCTTCTTGTTGATGTGCGTCATGGTTTGGATAAGGGTCTTGCAACTCTTTTCCACTCCTTAGAGAAATTGCACTTACATTCTCTCTAGGAGGTACCTTTGGTTGTGATGGAATCCTTTGTTGACCTTGTGTCTTGAGATCACTCAAATCACTAGCTAATTGGCTTATTTGCTTTCTCATCATCTCCATAGCTTCTTTGATTTGTTGTAACTCGACAGCTTGTAAAGATTGAAAATTAGGTCTTTGAAAATTCGGCCTTCCTTGAAAATTACCTTGGTTCCCATATTGTTGACTCGGTTATTCAGGTCTCCAATAAGGTTCAGGCTTCCTTTGATAAGCTCCTTGTAATCCCACAGCATTGACTCCTTGTTTGTTGTCTTCAAAAGTCGCCCAAACCCTTGGCACACTTGAAAAATTCGCATGGAACAAATCAGTGAGCAAAGCGATTTGTTGATTCGTTTCTTGAAGTTGTTGCTCCAATGAGGTGGAATAGGTAGAAACTTCATTAATTCTTCTTATAGGGCCTTCTCTTGAATAGTCTTCTCGAGATCCAAATTGTTGAGTGTTTGCAGCCATATTTTCCACTAAAGACCAAGCTTCGGCAGGAGTTTTGTCGATGAAAGCTCCTCCACTTGCAGAATCGATGGAAGATCTGTCAAACGGTAGTAATCCTTCGTAGAAGTACTGGATCAGCAACTGTTCATTGATTTGATGATTGGGGCAGCTCGCACAAAGTGTTTTGAAACGTTCCCAATATTCATGCATTGTTTCTCCATGGCGTTGCTTAATTCCGCAAATCTCCTTCCTTATGCTTGATGCTTTGTGTGCAGGAAAGTACTTTTCCAAGAACAGCTTCTTAAGACTCGTCCAAGATGTGATTGAACCAGTGGGTAGAAGGTACAACCAATCTTTTGCTCGGTCCATAAGAGTGAACGGAAAGGTTCTTAACATGAATTGATCTTCAGGAATACCTTGAATACTTGTAGATGCGCAGGCAATCTGGAAATCAGTTAGATGTCGGTGAGGATCTTCTCCAGGCAAACCGTTAAATTTGGGTAAAATCTGAATAAATCCAGATTTAATCTCAAAGCTTCCATTGGTATCGGGGTAACGAATGGCTAAGCGTTTGGCATTGACGTTCGGTGCAGCTAACTCTCTCAGAGTTTTGGGTTGTTCTTCTTCAGCCATGTCTTCTGATAATGTTGAAACAGCAGATCTAGGAGAACTCGGTTGAGAACTTGAATCGGATGACTCCTCTTCTTGTCGTAATCAGCTTTGTGTCTTATTCTTCTTCTGAATTAGTGTTCTTTCAGGTTCAGGATTAAATCCTAAACCTTCTATACCACTACTTCTTGTCTTTGGCATGCAGTTTCCTAGAAAAATCAAACAAAACTAAAAAGAAAAATTAGTAGTAACAGTTTTTAAATAAAATAACAAGCAGAAACAGAAATAAAAATATTATATATATATATATATATATATATTTAAAAGGAAAAAACGGAAAAAGAAAAATTAATTTTTTTAAAAAAAGAAAAATCGGAAACCCTAAAATTAAAAACTGATTTTTTTTAAAAAAAATCAGAAAAACGGAAAAACTTTTTTTTTATCGACGCAAACTTTTTTTTTTCTTAGAAAAAACGGAAAATCAAAAACTAATTCTTGGATCTAATCTCTCTTCACTTTCTCTCAATTCAATTCCCTTCCCCGGCAACAGTGCCAAAATTTATGATCGTGTCGTCTATGATCATAAAAATAATCCTCACAATTAACTAGCTAGAATAGCTAGGGCAAGTAGGGGTCGAATCCCACGGAGAAGGGTTATGTGATGAACAATAAAAAGAAAGAAAAATCCTTTCCAAAAATCGATTAGAAAACAGGGGATTGTAAAGTTAATTATAAAGAAAACAATTTAACTAAAAATAAAAGCAAAACAAATTAAATCTAAATCTAAATCTAAAGCAGATTATAAAGCAAACAATAATTATAAAGCATACTTCTTCACCAGTGGTTTCATTCAATCCAATTAACTATGGATCCTCGATTTAAAAGGTGAATTTCGCATCTTATTCTTGACTGATAACTGATATAGGTTTCCCAACATGTATTTTAGATAAGAGGCCGATCAAAGCTGCAGTTATCCCTTTTATTCCTTCAGTGATCGATTACTTTCTTAGGGCTTAAAGATCATTTGAGAACAAAGCATTAAGATTAATTAATTTACACACATGTTGATCGTGTCGTCAGCAATCACAAGATAATTCCCACAAAACCTAACTAAAGTAGAGAGGGCAAGTAGGGTCGAATCCACAGAGAAGGGTAATAATCTTATCCAAAGAATAAATCTTTTCTAAAAATTACTTTTAAACAGAAACA
>AWWV01016293.1:0-13396 GCA_001974805.1 Corchorus capsularis
CTGATAATGTTAATCTGCAGGGAAAAAAACATCATTTGACACCAAAAATATGCAATTTGGCAAATTGGGTCAGTGCTAAAAATATGCCATGTTTAGTTGTTTTTTTTAATGGACTTACAAATTGAACTCCACTGTCAATGCTAAAAGTGACATGTAGTTGTGCTAGCTATATGAAAATCAGTCCTACTGGCATGTGCTTAACTTTTACATTACTTGAAACTTTGCTATCCAAAATTAAAATTTGATTTGGCAATTTCAACTACCCAATTGGTTCATTTCATATGTATATGGAATAATTAAAAATGCATTCTTAAATGAGTATGTAAATTCACAGAATAGCATATATAGTTACTTTCTTTGTTTAGAATACATTTTTTGAAGTCATACCTGTTGTGGTCTTTTTTTTTACAGTTGCAATTTGCAGATCAAGATACACACTATTGCTGTTAATATGCAAAAGTACAATACAAGGTTCGTAAGAAATGGAAATTGTTTTGATTGAAGTTTGAATATTCCATATGTAGTTTCAATAACTAATTTGTTTTGTTTTTGTGTTATTGTTCACTAATTTTTGTTTGGTTTTTTTGTCTACTATGCAGCAAACCCAAAGGTTATATGAAGAGGAAGTTCCCGGAAGGTTCAAGTTCTATAATAAACTCGAAGAAAGCAATTCAGAAGCAATGTCGAGTAAAACCTACTGGCATCCGAGATTTAGCAGCAAATGACGACCCCATTGAGGCTGAAAATGGAGAGGATGTTCATGTTACGGCTCTCCCCACTTCGACCCCAGATGTGGATCCTCCTAGAATTACAATTGTTACTTGGACCAACTTTAGCTTGACTCAAGCTACTTGAATCTAACTATAGCATTCATATTATCAAGACAAGGTGGCCATCCAAATCTATCAAAACATAAACACATAAGATGAAGTACAGAGATAAAAAAACATATTCAAACGGAAAAATCAAATTATTAAGAACAAAAGTCTCACCAAAGATTTATTGATCAAAAATACCTAAGGAAAAGAAGTATAAAGGTTTAACCTCTCATGGATTGGAGTTTCCAATCCATGAGAGATTGAAAACTTACAAACCCAAGAGGAAAAGAGGAGGAGGCGGCTGCCTCCTCTCCAAACCGTAAAACCTAGAAAATAAGGAGAGAAAAGTTGTAGAAAGATGTTGTAAGTTGTGCTAGGTATGCTAGGGTTTTAGACTTAAGAGGGTATTTATAGAGGGTGGCTTTGGGTTAATTTAGAGCTAAATAAACCCTTAGGACGTGCTAGGCTGCTCTCCAAGTCTTCAAGCTAATCCAAATAAGATTTTGGGCTCAATTGGATCAATCCCGCAAAACAGGCCCAAGACAGATTCTGTCCGCTGATTTAGGGGCATTTTCGTCAATGAAAACGTCCGAACTGGGCTTCGACCAAAACACGAGAGTTGTAGAACTTGGAGTTAGCTTTCCGACGGCTACACTTTTGCCTCAAACGGATTTCTGGATCCAAAGTTATGGCCAAAATACAGAAAGGTCGCCAAATCTGGAAACAATTGGAGAAGTTTCAAGGAGAAGTGACGCATGGTGCGCGCGCATGGCTGGCCCCGACTCCCCCTGGGCGCCCATGTGGATGGCTTGTGCGCCCAGGGCGTTGGCCTCAGGCCCAGGTCGCCTGTGTCCTTGTGTGGCTGGGTTGTGCTCCCGACTAGCGCTGGGCGCCCATGCGGCAAGCTTGGCGACCCATGTGGTTTGCCTCGCGCCCTATGTGCTCCAGTGTTCCAACGCCACTTGACTTGTCTTCTTGCCTTGAAATTCAACTTTGCTCCTTTGCTTCAAACTCTTGAAAATCAATCTTATGATGATAAAATTGACTCTTCAAGCTCTTCAATCAAGATCATATTGGCCCCATTCTTCATCCAAATTCTCCTTGGAAAATATTTGTGTAAATAATCATCCAAAAAGGCTCCAAAAATGTACAAAATTGGTGATTTTGCACTTTTCTTCACTTTAGCTCCTATAAACACAAATATACCAAATATAAGGCATAATCAAGCATAAAATACCCAAAACGTATAGGAAAATGACCATAAAAAGATGCATAATTTTGGTTCGATCAGAGCCCATTTACCCAATATTTGTGTGTGTGTTTGGTTAGACCAAGGAGGTATATGTGTGAGTCAGATAAAGAAATTGGCCTAACCTTTGAGTGGGTTTGAGGAGGCTTTATGAGTTTAGGCCCTCCCAATTTTGGCCCCTAACATTTAGCCCCTTTGAGTGAGAGTTCCTTGTTGCAGCAGGAACTTGAATCTCAAATCCTTCATGGGCCAAATTCCGACCCAAACCGTTGTTTCCCTTCTGTGGGGTCATAATTTTTGAATTAGGCGGGTACTTTCAGTGTCCGCGGGATAATAGGCTGCTTAACACCTTCCCTCTTTGGATGTGACCTTTTGATGGAGAGGTCTTTTCGGTTCTGCATTTTGAGTCCTGCACCTTCCATTTGGAATGATTTCTGAAAAGACACTTTCCCCATGGATTTTCATAATGTACAAAGAGGTCCTTTCTGGGAAAGACTTCTTGTGATAAAACTGCTGGGCAAACACCTTTTAATGGTGTTTCTTCATTTTCTTTCGGCCTTAACGGGCCTCCTTATTTATTGCGCCTTCCCCATTGATTAGTTTCATTTTCTTTGTCTCTGAACCCTTTTTGAAGAGAAAGACAGAGAATTTTTTGTTCTTTCTCTCTTCTTCTTCTTCACTATGCTCGGTTTTCTTTCACCAAGCTATTGCTGCTAATTCTTGTGGTTAGATTTGCCTTCTCCGTCAGGTTTGCTTTCTTCCTTCTTCATGATTCTTTTGCTTTCATCAACCCTTTGGAGGGCTTCATTGTTGCTTTTTCATGTTTGCAGGCATTGTCTCAAGCCTTGAAGCTTTCTCTTGCCGGCATTCATTGGGTTGACAATGCACAATGGGTATGACTTCTCTCCCTCTCTGTTATTCTTCTTCCCTTTTTTTGTGAGGTTTGAATCGCCATTGATTATTGCAACCCTAACCTCTTTTCTCTTTTTAGCCGCTGCTGCCCAACGAGACAGGAGGTTACAGAAGGCCGGGGAAATCCCTTGCCTTTTGTATGATGCTTGGATTGAAGTCAATGATACCCGTTTGGAGTTTAATAGGGTTGATACTCGTGGATCTGTCGCGGCCAGACAGGGCCAATATGATTTGCTTGAGGAGTTTACAGCAGGAAACGAGGATCCTCCAGCCCTATTGGATGCCGCTTCAGTTTCTTGGTCCCAGATCCGTATGGGTGACTTTACTTCCGCTCCATTAGTTACATCTTTTTCCTGTGGCACCCTGCAGAATAATGAATTTTGGGTGAAGTGGGTTACTGAAGAGTTGTCAGACTCGGACTTTCGGGCTTTGATGAAGAAGGCTCCCATCTTTGGTGCTCTTTCCCTATCGCGGCGCTATTCCTTCTTCGTTAACCTCGAGCTCATTGGCTTCCTCGCCCGCAGGTGGCATGTGCGTCATCACACCTTTCTTACTGCTTTCGGCGAGATTACTGTGACTCTCGAGAATGTAGCTGTCGCAACCTTGCTTCCCATTACTGGGCAAGTTGATCCTCGTTTTATTGATCTGACTCCGCAGGAAACTTAGATCATGGCTGCCTTGACAGACTTGATCGCAAGATCCAAGCGTTACCCGAAAAAAAGGTGGCGCGGTGAGCATTTCACTTTGCACTCCGCCTGGATAGCCCATGTCAAAAGCGCTAGAGGCCATTGGGATTTCAAAGTCAGAAGAGCTGCTTTGATATTGGTGTGGCTGAGTAGATTCGTCTTTGGAGGTTATCCTTATAATAGATTGATGTTTGAGCTCGCCACTCTTGCTATGAAGATTTCCTGCGGCTATTCTGTGCCCTTAGCCCCTTTGGTTCTAGGGACACTGTATCATCATCTGGACACATTCCATGAGGACGAGCTTCGAGGTGTAGGCCGCTACACGATTGACACTTTTGTCAGTGTTCCATTGCTGCAATCCTTCATATGGGAGCATTACCCCAAATTGGCTCCGGAATTCGTAGATAAGGAGACCATGGACAAGAACTATAGCTCGAAGTGGGAGTTCGATGGTTCTCATTGTGAGAAGTATCCTAGGATTTGTAGTTGGGTGAACAAGAAACCCCTCTTTGAGCTAAGGATTCATTCCTTGTTTGATGACCATGGTTCCTTTGCTTTCAGGTCATACATCCGCTATGGATATTCGCCTTCCGTTCCGCCACATGTTTTAATTCCTCCGATAAGTGGGCAGCTCGCTGTTGCTGCTGATTCAAGTCCTCATGAGGTAACTGTTGCTGCTTTCGATATTCCTAAGGTGGAGGCTGTTCTTTCTTTTACCCCTTCATGATTCCCTACTTGTCGTTGCATGGTGGATGGGGTGTTTTGAATTATAGCCCCCAATTTGCTTTGAGACAATTCAGATTTGATCAAGGAGTTGGCATCGCTGCTTTTCTTGTTGATCCTTGGGTAGTAGCAATTAGGAGATTCTTGACCGCTTTTCAAGGGGACAGATTTCAGGACGGTAGGACTTTCTGATTCATGGGGACCACGGCTATGCCTATCATGATTCCTGTCATGATTGAGCATTGGGAAAGTTGCTGCGTTGCTTTGAAATCCTTTGTTGAGCTTGGCTCTCAACCTGTTGCTCCTTTGCCTCCGAACAAAGTTGGGAATCCTCGATTTGTTAACCATTCGATCCTGAAGTCATATATGGAGCGCCACCCTACAACTGGCGTTTTTAAGCAAAAGGGTTCCCACTGGTTGGCTTTTGGGAATTTGCCTCATCCTCCGCCTTCATATATTTTGTACCATGGTGGCATTAAGAAGTTTGCCGATCGTGATGCGAAGAGGTGGAGGATGACTCATCTTGGCAGCAAGATGTCACTTGGGCTTGATGAGAGTGATGCTGAGCTTGTAGCAACGTTATTATCTTTGAACAGAGCTAAATCGAGGAAGCCATTTCGAGTCAGCAGGATCCAGCTAAGCCTGCAAAAGGGTCTGCCAAGAAGAAGAGGAAAAGTGGCGGCAGTTCTGGCCCTTCCAAGAAGAAATAAAAGACTTTGGCGAGACTTACTAAGAAAGCTTTTGTTGCTGCTGCAGTTCTTGCTGAGGCTATGACTACCGATACCCCTATTCCTCCCTCTAAACCAGCTGTGACCAAGTTTTATGACACTCGATCCAAGCACAAGAGAGCTTAAGAGTCACCGGCTACTGAGGTTGAGGTAAGCTTCTGATTGTGGCTCTGATTATTGCTTTTTGTTTTGCTGGGACTAGCTTCTGAGATTCAATTGTTTTCGTTACAGGAGCTTGTGCCTGCCAAGGATGCTGCTGGCTTAGTTAGGGCAGGTTTGTCTTTTTTCTTTTCCCCTTTGCCTTTTGATAGTTTGGGTAGAAAAGAAACACCTATTCCCTTTTGTTTATGTGCTTGTAGACTTTGATTTGAATCAAATTGCTAGCAAGGCTGACAAGGGCATAGAAGATGCCCCTCTAAAAGGCCCAAGTAAGCCTTTTTTTTTCAAATACTTCTTTAAACGAGATGGCTCCTCATGTTTTTAAAAATTTTACCTCTCTTGTTTCCCCTTTTCACCAATTTGCAGACAAAAAGATGAAGGGAAAGATGCAAGAGGAACCTGAAGTCACCATGGTTGAGGAGGGGAAAATTTGGACATCGATCTTGGCACCGACTTGGAGGATGATGATGTCGATGATGGTTTTGAGGAAGTAGGGGGAAGGTCAGACGAGGCTGCTGATGAAGAAGATGAAGATTATGAGCCCTTAGGTTTTACTATTGAAGAAGCTGAGATGTTGAATTAAGAACAAGAGAAAACTTCTGAGCCCTTGGATCTCGACTCTGACATTGGCATAGAGAGGGACGAAGTTCCACCAGAGCAAGTGATGGAAAACACCCTTGTCGCTAGTGGAGACATTCCGATGGCCGACATTGCAAATGCTGGTAAGCTTCTCCGCCCTCTTATCTTCATCTTCATCTTCATCTTCACCTTTCCTTCTTCACCTTTCCTTCTTCTTACGGCTTCTAAAACCTTGCTCATTGATTTCCCGCAGGAAGTGGCAAGACTACTGCTGAAGTTGAGACTAGTAGTGCAGCAGGACAGCACAAGGAAAGTGGAGAGGTCCCTTACCGTACTTTGCTGGATGAGTTGGTCGGCAAAGCTTCGTGCCCAAGCTCTTTCTTTCATACATACATGAGCAAAGGTGGCACCATGGTCTCGGTGGAGAACACTCAATTTGCTGTGTTGTCGCACTTGAAGCCCATTGCTGAGAAGATTATAAAAGCATATCTAGATTTCCTTGCAAATGTTGGACCTTTCTCTGCTGGTGCTGCATTCGCTCTCGGGTTGCTTTGTCAAGCTTTGCATGATATGGAGAGCACAAAAATAAGCAATGTCACAGAGTCCCTGCTTTTCGATTGGAGGGATGCTGTTAGAGAGGCCAAGAATTTCTACTTCGCTGTGCAGCCTTTTGAACACCATGTTTATTCTCTAGCTAAAGTCTTCTGTGGCCGTGAGGCATACTCTTCTTCAGAAGTGGAATAGAACAAGGCATACACTCTAGAGCTCAACAAGCTGAAGGAGGAGCTGAAGCAGCATGAAGAACCTGTGGCCATCTTGAGGAGGACCATCCAGGAGGCAGAAGTTGCCCACAAAAAGAAGCTTGCTGGCGTTTTAAACAGTGATTGCATTCCCGCCTTTCTCCATAAGCGTAACAAAACTGCTGCTTTTACTTTCAATGAGTAGTCATGAGTTGGCTAACTTATTTTTCTATAGTTTGATGGATATTTGAGTATTTGGATATTTGGTATTTGGGTATGTAAGAATATTCTAAGTATTTTGTGTATGGAGATTTGGCATAATGCCTTTATTTGCTATAGCAGGATTTGTGTGTGTGCTAAGTATATTTTTTCTGCTGTATAGCATGAAAGAATGAAAGAATTTGTGATGGAATACCCAACGTATGTGATAAAAACTCTTTGTTTATTTAGGTAATAATCAAAAGGGCCCAAATACAAGGGATTTACAAAATCCTATGGGCTAACTAGAGAGACCTACCCATTAAGCAAATAATGAGAACTTTAGCAATGGTAGGACTTAAGCCATTTGGCATTAACTAACTCATACCAGTTTGGCTCGTTGGGCTTAGTGATCTCATAATACCCACTGTCAAAGGCTTCTGTCACGATGTAAGGCCCACTCCAATTTGGAGCAAATTTGGATGGACGTGGCAAATTTCTTCTCACGTGATCATCTACCTTAAGCACTAGCTGTCCTGCAGCAAAAGATCTAGGTTTGACCTTCCTGCCATAAGTCTTGGCCATGGACTATTGGTATTTCTGCATGTTGGCTTTAGCTTGTTCTCTGATCTCGTCCAAAGCTTCCAACTCAACCAATCTTTGTCCCCCACAAATGACAAAAGAGCTGTCTAGATCAGTGGAGGCTAAGACTCTTGCTGTTGGCTTGACAATCTCAACTTACCGGATAGCTTCAGCACCATAAACTAATGAATAGGGAGAGAAACCAGTAGAGGATCTAGGATGGACTCGATAAGCCCATAGAGCATCAGGCAAATGGGTGGTCCAGCCTTTCTTGTACTCATACACCATTTTGCTCAAAATCTTGAGCAGCACTTTGTTTGTTGCTTCGGCTTGGCCATTTCCTTGTGGGTAGTAGGCCGTTGACCTCCTATGCCTGATCTCATAATCGTCTAAGAGCTTGCCAACATACTGGTTCACAAAGGGACTGCCATTGTCGGTGATGATTCTGTGGGGAACTCCAAATCTGCAAAGTTTTCATGAAGGTGGTGCGATGAGTGTGTAGTTGAATTTTGATGGACGAAAACTTGATAAATGATGAATATAAGGATAGATTTACCGATTGAAGAGGACAACCTATGCTCTGATTACCAATTGATACGAATCTAGTTGTATTAGATTCAAATCTATCCTTGAGACCCGCCAAGAATCTACTTGAACTTCTTCAACTTCTAGACAAGTATGTCGACAACCTTCACGAAGCAAGCTCTCTTTGTTCGTCGGCCCTAAGTCTTCAATTAGACCTGCAATTGAATACCTAAGATCACAAGAATCACAAACAATTAAGCAATCACAACCTAATTGTTTGCTAGGACTCTACAAGATTGATGAACCTTAAGTTTGCTCAAACTAGAACAATGAAGCTAAGATAATCAATTTGGGAAAATAATCCTCAACTTTATTAATCAACTCAACTTATGTTTACAAGATGGGGATGGTGCCTTTATATAGGCAAGATAACGCAACCCCCTAATCCTAAAGCGTTAAGGGTGGTTTACACATAAAGGAAAGAACAAGGAAATTGCCTAAGCCTTGTTCAATTAGGAAAAAGTAAATACATAACTTAATTAAGCAAGGATTGGACTTAGCCAAACAAGGCCCAACCCAATGTCTTCTAGACTAAATAAATAACTAATCTAAGATAGAATAAAGGCCCAATTGGCCGAATTACACAATGATAAGATCAAGGCTCAACGATTTCAAGTAAAATGCATAGCTTGGAATCGTTGGAAATATTCCTTGGCTTGATGTTTTCAATGCTCACCAATTGATCTTCAATGGACTTCAAACCGTCAAGATGAGTTCGTACCAAGCCCAATAAAGCTTCCTTGAACCTTTTAGCCCGAGCCCTTATCATAGGACCTAATGGAATGGCTAAAGGGTCAAATGGCCGGTTGTGCCTGGGTTGTCCCGGTCTTGTGCGATTGGCCCATGCCATGGCCAATCATGTGCGATCCCTCCATGCAATGGCCGGTGTTGTGCAATGGCATCCTCTCCATGCTCCTCCTTGCTTCCTTTTAAACCAGGATCAACCATAGCAGCTTCTTAAATATCCGAGACATCTCCAAGTTTCTCCGAGGCATGATCTCCATTAGCTCCATTGTGCTCTTCAAGACCATGATAAGCCCTTGGCGTATCATCCCCTCTCCCTTGAAAAGGATTTGTCCTCAAATCTGCATCACTATCAAACAAGGATAAGTCTGAAACATTAAAAGTAGCACTTACATTGCCATATTCACTTAGAAGATCTAGCTTGTAGGCATTGTTGTTGATCCTCTCCAAGACTTGGAATGGACCTTCTCCACGAGGTAAGAGCTTAGACTTTCGCTTTTCAGGGAACCTCTCCTTCCTTAGATGCAACCAAACCCAATCTCCAGGTTCAAAGATGATCTCTTTGCACCCTTTGTTAGCATTCTTCATGTAGTGTTGTGTTTTCTTGTCAATTTGAGCTCGAACCCTAGCATGAAGTTCCCTAACATAATCGGCCTTCCTTTGTCCATCCATGTCAACTTGCACACTCAAAGGTAAACTCAACAAATCCAATGGGGTTAAAGGATTAAAACCATACACAATTTCAAAAGGCGAAAATCCAGTAGTGCTATGTATGCTTCTATTGTATGCAAATTCAACATGAGGTATACAATCCTCCCAAGTTCTTAAGTTCTTTTTAATTAAAGTCCTAAGCAAAGTTGACAAAGTCCTATTAACTATTTCAGTTTGACCATCGGTTTGAGTATGACAAGTAGTTGAAAATAACAACTTAGTACCCACCTTAGTCCATAAAGTTCTCCAAAAGTGACTTAAGAACTTAGCATCTCTATCACTTACAATCGTCCTAGGCATTCCATGTAGTCTAACAATCTCCTTAAAGAACAAATTAGCTACATTAATGGCATCATCCGTTTTAGTGCATGCAATGTGTGCCATCTTAGAAAACCTATCAACAACCACAAAGATAGAATCTTTACCTCTATTAGAACGAGGTAAACCTAGCACAAAATCCATACTAATATGAGTCCATGGTTCATGAGGAATAGGCAAAGGAGTATACAATCCATGAGGTTTAGATGTAGATTTAGCTTGTAAACAAACAATGCAACTAGCAACATACTTTCCTACATCATGTCGCATCTTAGGCCAAAAGAAGTGCTCATGCAATATCTCATAAGTTCTATCAACTCCAAAGTGACCCATTAAACCCCCTTCATGCGATTCCCTCAAGATTAAGATGCGCATAGAACAAGAAGGCACACACAATCTAGATTCCTTAAACAAAAATCCATCATGCTTATAATACTTTCCAAATCCAGAATTTTCACATGCTTTAAAGATTTCACTAAAATAAACATCACTAGCCTACAATTCCTTAATATACTCAAATCCAAGAAACTTAGAATCAAGCATGGAAAGTAAGACATACCTCCTTGATAAAGCATCGGCTACAACATTCTCCTTACCTTGTTTGTATTGCACAACATAAGGAAAACTCTCTATGAACTCGCTCTGTCTAAACGTTCGAGTCCGGGGAACCCTGCCAAAACGACTTGGAAAAAGAGGAGTCGCCACTAATCTTTTTTTCTAAGGTGTGATTAGCCACCTAATGACCTCCTAAGCCTAGTTAAATCCAAAGCTCGGCATTGGACCCACTAAACTTAAAGTCCGGTCTTCCAACCTAAATCTAGGTCCGGGAGTCTGTTACATTTGGGGAAGGATCAGCACCCCCAAATGCTCGTCAAATGATGGTACCTCTAATCTAAACTAAGATCTAGTGGGTCTAAATAAAAACGGTTGTTTTTATCTTATTCTCGGATGAATGAATGCAAATGATGCATGAATTGGTGAATTTTAGTTTAATCAATAAACATCAGTGTACTTGAAATTAACCCGAGACCCTTCCCACGCATCATGGGGGTATCTCGGGGATAATTCAATCTCGAGGCGAGGACCAAAAATTCGTACCCGAGTACATTTATTTGGGGCCCCCCTGTCATTGTAAAACAACTACTGTTTACTGATTCTTACTTTAACTAACTCTCATGAATGGCAATTAAAGTGCATGAAAGATTGATCTTAATTTACATGCATTAACACAAGTCTACCCAAAGTCAACTCCATAAACCCTTCCCACGCATTATGGGGGTATTTATGGATTAAACCGGTCTAGAAGGATCTCCCAGAAATTCGTACCCGAGTACATTTATCCGAAAGGTCCTTCATCTCGGCAAAAGACGAGTGTTAATGCATTTTTTAATATAGTAAGGTGACATATAACATATATGACAGGAATGCATATGATTCTACTTTATCCCTACAATAATTACTAACTTATTACAAATCCCAATGGCTTAATTAGACCGACAACTTAAAAAGCAAATAACTTAAAAGAAACGAAAGCCTAAGGGTCAACTTTGGTCGAACTAGGGACATTTCTGCACATCAAATAGAAGAATTAGCAACATTAACCACACACAAACCAATCACGTGCACCACAATAACATTGACAAACAAAAGTCAAATTAAACAAACTTGGCCTAAGAAAAATTAAATCTACCTCATAATTAGCTTAGACTTAAGCGAAACCAAATACTTAACCCAAGACTCAATTTTCAAGTACATTCTAATCCAAATTAATTCGCTAATCCCATTTAAAGTCTCTTCCAATTTAAAGAGTCAACTTCTTTACCTCAAAGTTTTTTTAAAGCTAAAATTAGCTCGAAAATAGTCTCTAAACTTCCAAGCTAATTTTAATTCAAAAATTAAAACTTTGAACTAAAACTTTGACTTTTCCAATTAAAAGAGTCTCCCAATGAGATCAAAGAATCATCTTGAATTAGTGTGGACTTTAAAAAAAAACGAACCTTTAGAAAAATAAACTCCAATATTAAGTTGATCTTAACATAAAAGCGAATAATTAATTAAAAAAAAACTTCATCTTTTAGCCCACTCATACCCAAACTTAAGAAACCATTGATTCACCGACAAAACTAATAAATATACTAACATAGACCACTAATTTGAAACAAGGCTAACCTTTATGCTAAATATTTAATCTTTAAGATACTCATGCCCAAAAATTGAAACTTTAACTCTTAACTTAGCAAATAGCATAATTATTAAACAAATTACTTAAACCTAACATAGAAAATAAAAATAAAAATAAAATAATATATAAAAAAAACTTTTACTTAAATCTAGCAAGTCATTTTTGGACTGAAGCAACCTTAATTAAGACATATCCATCATATAAACCAAAGAAAAAAAACAAATTGAAATAATTAAACATAAACCAGTCTTAAATTGAAGAATATTAACATGAACAGGCCTCAAACCGCAGAGATCTACCATAATCAAGCAATAAATTGAAACAAATCAACATGAACATGCCTCAAATCGTAGTAAAATAAAGTAATAAGGAGTAAATTGAAAAGGGAAGGAATATACCTGCCAAGACGACGCCGTTTCACCAAAGGGAACCCTTTTAATCTCGCAACCCTTCTTCCTCCTTATCTCCCTTCTTCCTCCTTATCTCCCTTCTTCCTCGATGCTCAACAGAAAAAAAACCTAGTTTTCTACCCTCTGATCTCTTGACAAAAATTCATTCAAACCACCCCTTTTCACTTAATTGATCCCAAATTTGCAATCCTCAACCTTTGAAACCCAAAACCCCCTAAAAAGAATGGAGCAAAGTCATCGAATTTCCCTCAGAGAGATCCCAAAAGCAAAGGGCAAAAGGCAAAGCTAATTTCTTGAGCTAATCTTAAAGATTTGCTCTTTAAACTCGCTACCAAGCCTTTGTTTCCCTCTTGTTTCCTCAAAAATCAGAAAAAGAAACTGAGAGCAAGAAAGAGTCTTTTCAGAACCCTCGATTACTACCCTCGATCTCTCTCTCTAAATTTCTCCCCCCTTTCAAAATCCGTACCAGGCTCTCTTATATCAGACCCAATTCTCTCTCCTCTCCCTTCGTTCTGATAAGATTCCTCCTCCCTCTCTCTCTCAGACGGTTTTTTTTTTTATTTTGTCTTCTTCTGCATTCTTCCCTCTGTTGACAGTAGATGGGACTTCCGGTCTTTCCGGGATAAGATCGGCTTGTAGTGAGCTGTCCATTGAGTCAGCTAACTTCTCGAATCTTCTCTCAACAACCAGGTAATTTCTGTTGTGGGTTTATTATTTTTTTACCAATTGGGGAATTTGACTGCTTTCTTCAAGGATTTCCTTTGTCATCTAAGTACGTGTACCTCCAAATATACCTTATACTTGTCCTTTTGTGTGAGCTGTTGACAAATTCTATGCCTCTTGTTCACTGCCCTTGTCGACTTAATCATATGGTTTGCCCTATTGTTAGCCATGTTGCCCCGTTGAAATGTTCTTATTTTAGATTGTGTTTGACACTCGAGCTTGGTTGGTCCTATCACACTTGAACTCTTGTTGCCATTGACCCTGCCATATTGACTGGTTGCTAAAGATTAGTGTAATGCATGCTAGTAAACGTTGCTTGATATGGATGTTAACATGAGTGAATGAATAT
>AWWV01016294.1:0-22791 GCA_001974805.1 Corchorus capsularis
TTTCACTTGTCAAATTCTGCTCAAAGAATGGTTCTAAAAAAATAAAAAGGGAATTATCTTCCACAATGCAAGTCTCACAAATTCAACCTTCCACATAAGTTTTATTTTTCACGTTTTTTTCTTTAATTAATCAAGAAAGCTAGTACTATATTTCAAAAATTCATCCAACTTTGCCACCCTTTTTGCAACCAACATTGAACTAAAATTACAACCCAAATTACCAATGTAAAAAAAGTCATAAAAATGTTGCGTTACTCTAAATTTTAATTTTTAAATGTGATTTTATATATTTTATGATGATGGTCGCAAATGGTCGCGATAAAGGTCGTTATTGTGGTTTCAATAAAACTAGTTGCAAAAATGGTTGCAAGCAATTCGTCGCAAACTTGGCGTCGCAAAATTTGCAACCACTTTGGTCCTTTTGCGACCATCCAAATCGCGCCAATTGGCGCCAAAATTGTGCGACCATATTTGCGCCAAATTTTGCGACCGCATTTCCGTACGTATTATTGCGACTAGTTGCGACCACATGATGTGTGTGGTTTGTAAATCTTGTCGCAATTTTGCTACTATTTTTTTTGGTCGCAAAACTTTGGTTGCTATTCCTCATTTTTCTTGTAGTGTTTAATTTTCCCTTCTTTTTTTTTCTTACTTCTTAATTGTAGTCAAGATGAAATAAATTAATTAGAAGTTTAGACCTATGTGTGTGGCAATTTCGTTGTGTATATATAGTTGATCTAATCATCTAAGTGTGAAGATTTTTTTTTCTTTTTGTTTTTTAATTTTTCTTTCTTTTTAATTTTTACTCCTTTAACAGACTAAGAATTACAGGTAATTCATATCACATATTCTCTCTGTCCCAGATTAAGTGTCCACTCTGGGTCAAAATATCTATAACTTTGACCATATACGCCTGTGTTGTTATATATTTAGTTGAGAAAATATTTTGGCCTACGAAATTATGGAAATATATACTATGCAACTCCTTTCTTTTAAAGTAAAAACTAGAAAGTATATAGCTGAAAATGGTAAAAATCAAGTAGAAAATAAAAATTAAATATTTATACTTTTTTGTTGTGATATTACTAACATGATAAAAAAATAGAATAGTATTAATGTTGGATTTTTTTTTTCTGTACTATATTTTGGGTTAAGATTATGCCTAGAAAGGTAGGCTCAATTGAAGCATTCAAAGGGCTTTCTTGCCTATCCAAACAATATATAAATGGGCTCATAGCTCAGCCTTAATGGGAATTGGGCCATTTGGAGCATTCAAAGGGCATGTTTCTTGCCCATCTAAAGAATATATAAATGGGCCAATGGCTGACCTTCAATGGGCATTTGGCCATTTGCATCGAGCAATAAGCAAGTACTACCAAAAAAAAATAAAAAAATCCAAGCAAGCTGCTAGGAAATGGATCATCTATCTGAAATATTGAGTGTCAGTCACCAAAATTGCACTGTTGTTAATAAGTGATTTGCAATTTGAGAAAATTGGATTATCTAAAGCCTCATGTCCTTCTTTTCCATTGATGGTAATAAAATGCTTTATATATATAAACTTGGCCATATAAATAAATATATTAATTAATAAACTGAATTGCTAAATACCGCCCCTTTTTGCTATTCACCGTCCCATTTTTTACGCTTTTGTCCTTTGCTTTATTTTCTAATCTTGAAACTATAACGAACGTAGAATAGCGTTAACGTGCTGTATTTTGATGACGATTTAAGAAAAATGAACGATAACGTGTCGTATTTTGATGACGATTTAAGAAAAATGCAATTTTTGACGAAATTTAGGACTGATGACCCGTGCCGCCCCAGGAGAACGGCTTCACCATGGGCAGGCCACCCCACTGGGCGGCTTCACCATTGGCAGGTCGCCCTCCTGGTGCGGCTTCGCCACGACAGGCCGCCCTCCTGGTGCGGCTTCGCCACGGCAGGCCCCCCGGTGGGGCGGCTCGGCTATTTTTTTTAAATAATTATTATTTAAAAAAAAAAAGTTGTCTAGCCGCTCTAGTGGGGCAGCTCCGTCATGGCTGAGCCGTCCTAGCGAGGAGGCTCCGCAATAGCTGAGCCGTCCTAGTGGGGAGGCTCTGCCATGGTAGAGCCGTCCTAGTGGGGAGGCTCCGCCATGGTGGAGCCGTCTTAGTGGGGAGACTAGTGTAAAAAGTGTAAAAAGTACAAAGGGCAAAGGGCAAAAGTGTAAAAATTGGGGTGGTGAATAGCAAAAATGGGGCTGTATTTAGCAATCCCCATTAATAAATTATATAATTGTTTGAAAATGGTTTCTTGCAAGACCCAATTAGATTCTACATATAAAGTATTAAAGTTTTTTTAATCAAGGTTGTAGTAGACTAGTAGTATCTACATCAAATATTCAAGTGTTTTTGACCGCCTGCATACGTAGGATTGGATTAATTTATGATGTAGCAGCAAGCACAGTAAAGATAACAGTACCCCAAATGAAACAATACAAGGCTGAAAGCGAGAGAAAACGGAGAGTTTGATGAAAGATTACACTCATTTTGAGCAATTAATTCCTACGTACGACCTGTATGAAGTACATGGGATCAGTATGGGGGCGGAGTTTAAAAACGATGGTGTCTCCTGCTTGAAGACTGTTGTCTCTAACAAATTTCATCCAGCCGCGGGAGAAATACGGCTGCGGGTGGTGAGACCCTGGCCCCGTGTTATGTATCGGAAATTCCAAGTCTTTCCATTCCCATCTAGGGCTTGAATATCCAGCTTATTGGTGTCAACTTGAAGCAGAAATGCCCACATGGTTTCTGCTGGAACAACGAACCTGTGATTTGTAATCTCTGTCGGACGCACCGTTTTCCTGAATATCTCTACTGATTTTTCTTCCTCCATTTTGGGTTTAGACTCGTGCATGGATCGATAGTTGCAGTTTCAATTGACATAATGGCGCGAATAATATAAGAAGATGAAAGCCATGTGAAATGTGATGTCATGTATGAAATCTGCGGAAAAGTTAAAAGAAACATCGCCTTCACCAAGAATATTTTATTAATTAATGTGGTATAGTAAAGATAAACAATTATTAGACAAACAAATCGTACTCAGCCCCAACATAATAAGAATAGGAAATTGTAATTATTTTTTCGGTCCTTATTTTTTTAATCTTGTTATAAATTAAAAAAGAATTAAGACTTTATAGAGCACATTTTGAGCTAGTGGATGGGCTCCTTTTAAAAATTTTGTCCATTTTATATAAATAAATAGTATATTTATTTGATAAATATAGTATATTTTATTTGATTAAGTTTTTGTTGGTTGGGGGGATAAAGAAGGATTGTAGGCTGGTAGCACTTACGTGGAAAACAAGGAGAGGGAAGAAATACATGTTACGTTGAATAAATCCAAGTCAACGAGATTTCAGCTTCATTTGAGTATCCATGTTTCACTTATATAATATATATGGCCCAAATTTAATTTTCTTTTATCTTATTCGGTATTCAAGATTTTGCCTTAATTAATCCGGATCCGACCCGCATCGCGAACTTAGTTATGGTGGGTGAGTCTACCACCAGGGACACTTGCGTACGCAAGGTCTCAAACCTAAGACCTACTTAAGCTGGAACAAGTCGCTTTCCACTTGATCCAACCCCTTATAATTGGTTATGATTAATTATTTGATATATCATCAATTGAGTTTTTAGACTACACATGCGGAATTTAAAAGTTTACATATAACACATATATAATTTGTAATTAATTATTTATTTAATATTCAAAAATTATTCTCTAAAAGGATACATATATATCAACTATTTACCGACTCAGTGCAATCTTGCTGAACTCCACCATCAATGATTGAATAAATTCTATATATTTAATATTAATTGAAATTTGTAATAAGAGAAAAGCCATAAATATTAAAAATTTACACTAAAGAATAATATTCACAATTTTTTTACTTGAAATTTGCATATTTCCAAACTTTTTTTATTGTTATATCCAAAGTCCAAACACCTTTTTCCTTTTTATAACAAGGTCCAAACACCTAGATACTCTATATTTGTACAAACTGATATTCTTTAGCGTAGTTATTATTTAGTACTTGTCTTATAATTATAATCAACCTTCTTCTTTAACATCGGGCCCAAAAAAAGAAAAATATATGAATAAAAATCCTGTGTAATATATTCTTATCCTCGCTTCCATACTTCGTTGGTTTCTCTCCAAATTGTATTTTATTATAGTTTTTGTTGTGTATATATATATATATATAGACACACACACTAATATGATTCTTGCCTATGTGGTTGATTTATATAATACTAGTCTTCGTTTCCACGTGCGTTGCACGTGATACTTTAAATTATATGAAAATTAAAATCTTAAGCATACTACTAATTTTGTCCTAAAAAATTATATTATTAGAGATGACAAAATTTCATCCGAGTGTGGGTATTCGACTCGACTGCCTGAAACCGAATCAGATCCAACTCGATTCGACAAAAAAATTCGCTCAATTCAAAACCGAAATTATTTGACCCCAAATCATTAATGACCCGAACTCGATCAACCCGAAATTACCTAAATCGAGATTAGTTATATTTAAATGACCAAAATCCGAAAAGACCTAAACCTGAAAATTAGAGGCTAAACCAGAGGCTCAAACCCAAAATTATTGGAACCATATGACCCAAAACCGAAAAACACCGAAACCAAAAATGACCTAAATCCAAATGACCCGACATTTGAGCGGTCCAAACTCAACCCAACCTAAAACCAAAAATTAACCGAACCCGTATAACCCAAAATTTCCTTAACCTGAAACTGAACCCAAATCCAACCCGACCAGCCCATTTATATATACATTGGGTTTTACCATCAAAGTAACAAAAGAAATTATTCCACACAAATAAAAATATTAACAATGTATAAAACAACAAATTTAAACCCACAACAAAGTTGTATTTATCAAGAAAAAATAATTATAAGTCAAATAAAATAATTACACGTTAGGAAAATAACAAATTTTAATCATAATACATTGAACTATCAGATAGAAAATGTCAATCACAATTACTTTTTAAATTAAAATGGTAAAATAAAAAATTATATAAAATATTGAATTTAATTAAATGAAAATAGAGTTTTTAGTAGAATAAAATTGTATATTAGAAAAAATTTTAATATATCCAAATTTTTTGGTAAAATAAAGTAATTATAAAGATATTAGATTTAATTAAATGAAAATAGAGTTTTTAGTAGAATAAAATTGTATATTAGAAAAATTTTAGTATATCCAAATTTTTTTGGTAAAAATAAAGTAATTATAAGGATATTAGATTTAATTTAATTGAATAAAAATAGAGTTTCTAGTAGAATAAAACTATAATAGTTAAGCAATGACATTTAAGACAATATATTTGAAAAATAAGGGTACAATAGGCAATTCAAAAGTTTCTCAAAACTCGTATTTTTATACATAGTATAGATATAGATATATATATTCTTATAATAATTAACCTTCTTCCTTTAACAACAATTTTCTCCCTCCGGTCTGTATCTATCTATAGATACTCGGGAACTCCTGTCTTCTAAATTTCTTTCTATTATTTTTAAATCTTTTATAAAAATTAATCTCGGGCAATTTGGATCTGATCATTCCCATTGCGCTGTTGTCATTGTGGCGTCACAAGGCGGAATGTGTTGGGGACTTTATTTGGTAGGCAATGTATACATTTCTCAAAATTAATTATAGGCAATATTAACATTTTACAAGTTCTAAAAAAAAACAAAAAAAAACATTTTACAAAATCGTATGGTCCAATCGTAATGCAGGCCCTCAATGACTTTTTCATCGATGTAAAAGACGATACTACAAACCTTGATTAAAAAACCTTTTTGATAATGGTCATATAGGAATCAATACATATATATTTGAAAACAAAAAAGACTTTGATTAAAAAAAAGATTAAAGTTCGATGTAGAATCTTATCCTATCAATCAATATATTAATTCGTATATGACATCTGCAGCTAATTTCTTGCAGTTCTTGCTCTCTCTCTATATATCATGTATAGACACTTATTGTGAGATCAGTAAATGATCATAATGAATTCGCTCTTCAGAAAGCAACTATCAAAAACTGATGTTGAGAAACGACTGGCGATTCCTACCTCCAGCTTGCAGGCTTTCAACCTCAACGGCGCTTGCTCGGTTGGTTTCGAAGCCGAGGATATGTTGAGTGGGAGGATATGGCAATTTCACTGCACCACTCGAACTAAGGGTTTCTACTCAAAGCCTGTTATTTCCAAGGGATGGGTTCAGTTCGTCAAGTTCAAACAACTTCGAGTTGGAGACAGAGTTGCTTTCTATAAATTAAATCAACATGAACATGAAGCACAATTAGTTCCCTACAAAATTGAAGTTGAGAGAAAAATCGAGTTACTCGGCAAGCTTGTCTGGGCCAAGGTTTAGAATTATGTATACTACAAACATTACCAAAAAAAGAAGAAGTAAGTATGCTAAGAATACCAAAAAAAAGTGAATAAGCTATTTATATGAATTTTTAAAATTAAAATGTATCCCTATCAGTGGCGTAGCTAGGATTTCGGCTAAGGGGATTCAGATCCTTTATAAACTTCTTTTGTAGTTTACTCTAAAGTTGATTTAGCATTGTGTGTATATATAATAAAACCTCTTTTTAACTCAAAATTAAAAAACAATAACAACACTAAATAACTCTTAAAACATAAACTCAAATGAATTTATTATATATATTGATTCTCAATTTTTAATTTTAATGGAGTCAATATTGTGATTTTATTTTTTTAGTGGGGTCAAAATCTCCAAACTTTCTAAATAATGGGATCAATATATCAATTTTACTTTAAATAATCTATATATGTTTGAAGAAATTAAAATTTAAGTGGGTTCAATTGAACCCACTTGGCTATAGGTGGCTACGCCACTGATCCCTATGTGTTTGTATAGGTATAGCACTTTTCTATAAATCTATGTTAAAGTTTATAGTACCAGTTTTCGCTTTCACGTGCATTGCACGTGATATATCCAACGCGTTTAAATTAAATATTTATATAGAATTTTAATAATCATTTCTATTTTTTTTCTACTTCTGAATATAATTAAAATGAGCTACACAACAAAAGGTGACACTCCCCTATTCCAGATCACATCCCACTCATCTCACGATTTTGAATTCGAGACACTACAAGAAAAGTCCCAAGTTTTAACCACTAGGTGTCCCAAGCTACAACTGCACTGTGAAATTGTAATAACTTCTCTATGAAATTATGATAATCAATTTACGAAATTTCGATAGCTTCCCTATGAAATTTTATATAACAACACTACGTGAGTTCGAGAACCTCCCTATAGAATTTCGAGAACCTTCTAGGCCGATCTTCCAACATGTCCATCCATTTTCCAAGTTTTCTTTATCTGTCGTCCAGGCTATAATCTAAATTTTAAATTGTTCTCCAAGTAGCATTCTAGGTTACCCATCCATTTTCTAGGTAGATTTTCAAGTCTCCTTCAAAGCCGCCCATCATCTTCTAGGCCGAATCTAGGCCAATCGTAAGTTTTCAAGCTCTTTCCAATCACTTTCTCTAGCACTGTCTCAATTTTTTTACTTTTTATTTTTATAGAATCCTTGCCGGTAGCATGATGATTAAAACTATATATTTATGACTTCAGATAGATACCGGGGTTTATGCTTCTCCGTCGATCGTCAATTATCTTTTCACAATCCCTGATGTTTTTTTAGTCGATTTGTAGTCAGATCTCACGTCCTAAGAGAGGGAGAACACCAAGTGGCTACTCACCTTTCTCCTACTTTGCTACTTTGCGCACAAAAGTAATTGATATTCACAGTTAGAATCTTATCATGTCTCAGGGGAGTTGTAGTCGAGATTTTTGAGTACCACTCTAAAATTTTAAAATTTTTGCATCCAAATATACTTAAAGAAATAGGAAAATCTTACTCTTTTTTCTTCGAATCAATTAATCAAATTTTTAACTTTAATAGGAAAATCCAACTCTTTTTTCTTCAAATCAAATTTTTAACTTTAAGTTGTTTAACTTTTCTATCCAAATGAAAATCCTCCATATTTTGTAAAGTAATTTGAAAAGTAGTATATTTTCAATTGAAAATCTTCAAGCGCTCTAATCTGATTATTGAATCAGTTAAACCGATTAAACTCAGTCAATTTTTAAAACATTATTTGATATATGTTGTAATTTGATTTAAACAAAATTTCATCAAGACCTCAAGCATTTCTCTAATTTCTTTCTTTCTTTTTCTTTTCCTACTTGATTTTCTTACATACGAAAGTCATTCATTTATTGTATTTCTGTTCAAATTCTCCTCTCGAAGGGGAAGATATTTACATGTTATTAGAAGAAAAAATGGTCGAATAAATCCATCACGAAGAAACAAATACATGCTCAAATTGATGAAGGTCACAAATAAGTCAAATTACGTGCAATAAATGTAAATGTGTATAGTTTAATTTCTTTTACGTATTATAATCCAGTCAAAATAGGTGACAAGTTTGAGTTACAGTTCAAATCCAACTATTTTTACAATTATCTGGACAAAATTGAAATTTAATAAGTAAATTTTTTAGTTCAAATCCTAATTCTTTTAAGTTTTATAATATGGTCAAAATTGAGAAATTTTATAATTATTTTTAAATAATAAAATTATATTAGTTTTTTAATAATGGCAATTCAGAAATTTTTTATTTAAAAAGGAATAAAACATAATATTATTGAAATTATATTTTAATAATGGAATAATTAAAATATATTGACAATTTTATATATTTTAATAATAGCATAATTAAAATATATTTTGATAATTACAATTTAGAAATATATTTAAAAAAATGGTACAATCGGAAAACATAAAGTTTCCCATTATTCGTATTTTTATAGTTAGTATATATATAGATATATATATATATATATATATAGATATATGGTTTTGATAGAAGAATATATAATCTATCCTTTCTTCTAGTTCCTTATATTTTAAGCTGTTTGTTCTATGTAAGAACTTTAAAAGTTGGTTATAAGATTTCGTTCGTATTGCAAAAGGAAAATTCTAAACAACCAGAAAAATTGACTAGAATTTTGTATATACATATATATATATGGTTTTGATAGAAGAATATATAATCTATCCTTTCTTCTAGTTCCTTATATTTTAAGCTGTTTGTTCTATGTAAGAACTTTAAAAGTTGGTTATAAGATTTCGTTCGTATTGCAAAAGGAAAATTCTAAACAACCAGAAAAATTGACCAGAACTTTGTCCCACATGATGTGTCATGTGGGGTCATCCCATGTTTTGTAGCAAAACCCTACTTAAATAGTGGTGGGACCAATCTGCTGAACCAATCGTGTAACAACATGTCATGGAGGACAAAATTTCGGGACAATTTTTTCTGCTCATGTAGCAAAACTCATTGCAAAAATATATGGTTTTGATCTAGACATATATGCTAAGATTTTTTTTACCCCTTTTCTACTGTTTTCTGTTTTCTTTTTGTCTTATTTAACTTCAACCGACAATAATTACTCCAGATAAGGGCTCGATGTTTCCATTTTTCTGTATCATGTGTGTCAATTTTTTACTCCTATTGTTTAACAATCACAACATGCCCTTGTTATAGGGAAAATTGAAACGTTAGACTCTGATTTGATCAAATTGAAAGGTTAAACCCTTGATTAAGCATTTTTGCAAATTTAAACCTTTATTTTAACAATTAACCTTTACCAAGGGTTGCCTACTTTATAATACACTAGTCATTACTTTCATATGCTTTGCACGTAACCAGCTAATATATTTAAATTAAATTAAAATTAAAATCTTAAGTATACTACTAATTTTATCCTAAAGAAGCCTATTATTATAACTGGCAAAATTTCGCTCGAGTACGGATATCCGACTCGATCGCCTGAAACCAAACCTTATCCAATCGGATTCGACCAAAAAAATCAGGTCAATCTGAAACCGAAATGACCCGACCTCAAATCCTTAATGATCCGAACCTGAATCGACCCGAATCCGATCAATCCGAGAGATTAATCCGAAATTACCTGAATCATAATTAATTATATTTAAGTAACCCGAATAAAAAAAGAAATGAACCTGAAAATCGGAGGCTCAAACCCGAAATTATCAGAACCATATGACTCGAAACTGGAAAAAAAAAAAAAGAAACCTGAACCAAAATTAACCCAAACCCAAATGACCTTACATTTAAGCGATCCGAATCCAACTCAACCTAAAACCGAAAATTAACCGAACCCTTTTAACCCAAAATTTCCTTAACCCAAAACTAACCGAACCCAAATCCAACGCAACCAGCTCATTTGTATATACATTGAATTTTACTGTCATAGTAACAAAAGAAATCATCCCATACAAAGAAAATTATTAACAAAATAAAATAGCAAATTTAAACCCTGTAATAAGGGTTACATTTATCTACAAAAAATTAATTATAAATCAAATAAAAAAATTGCATGTTCGGGAAATAATAAATTCTAATCATAATACATTAAACTAATAGAAACATGTCAATTACAATAACTTTTTAAATTAAAATGGTAAAAAAAATAATTATAAAGTGTTGAATTTAATTAAATGAAAATAGAAGTTTTAGTAGAATAAAACTGTATATTAAAAATTTTAATATATCAATTTTTATTGAAAAATAGTAAAATGGTAAAAATAAAGAAATTATAAAGATATTAAATTTAATAATTGAATAAAAAATAGAGTTTTTAGTAGAATAAAACTACAATAGTTTAAGTAAGGGCATTTAAGAAATATTATTCAAAAAATAAGGATATAATGGTCGATTCAAAAGTTTTAAAAAACTCATATTTTTATATATAGTATAGATTAATAACAATTGTAAAGTTTTTAGATTCGTACTAATGATGTTGATAATAAAAGTAGGCGTTGAGAATTTTTTACGGTATCCAGAGTTTCACTCTGACTAATTCGGATTCGATCCGGATTGCACACCTAGATTTGGTGGATGAGTCTATACCAAAAGGGACGGCTGCGTATGTAAGGTCTCAAATCTGAGACTTGTTTAAGCTGAAACAAGCCGCTTACCACTTGATCCAACCCTATATTGGTACGTTGAGCATTTTTTTTGGTGTATTTACAAGTTAACCTTGTTCGAGCCGAGTTGGCTCACTATGGGGTAAAGTTCTCCCAACAATGGTTTTTTCCATTTACAAGACTCGAACCCAAGACCTTTCTAAAAGGAAACAAGTGTCAAACCACTTCAACCAACCACTTGTTGGTATGTTGAGCATTTTAGATTCAACACAACTCAATTCTGAATTATTGGAGATTCAATGTGGCTACTTAGATTGGCAGATTCCGAAGATTATTTTATTTTATTTTTGGCTAGAACAAGAAAAAGAAAAAAAATCGACCAAGACCCAAATTTCAACTACCCACTCTAACAATTTGATTTGTGTAATTAATAACAAATGAATAAGGACTCACAAATAAGTTTGGCTCAAGAATAGCTCATTAATAAGCAGGATCCAGTTTTTTGGAAAGGGGTCATCTTATAGATGAAATTAGAGACTTAGCAACCCTATTTGATGTTTGTAATTTTCAATTTCTTCATAGGGAGGCTAATGTTTTAGCAAATAATCTAGCTAAATTTCGGTAGGATTTTATATGGTACTTCCTCCCCACGTTTTGTAATATCTAATTTCTGAAACTGTATTGCTAAATACCGCCCCTTTTTTACAGTTTTTCCCTTTGTTCATATTTTAAATTTTCTAACAACTTCTTCAAACCATTAACCTTCAAACCTTCAAACCCTAAACTTCATTCCTAACAACTTCTTCAAACTTCATTTCTAACAACTTCTCCAAACTTCATTTCTAACAAATCTTCAAACTCATTTTCCTTCATTTTCTTCAAAAATCTTCAAGAAAATCATGTCGAATTTCGGTGCAAGTCGGTTCACTATCAAATTTGTAAGTTTTACATTATGGAAATCCAGATCTAGAGAATTTCGGGTTTTTTTTTTGTTTGACGGCTGGGCCATGAGGAAGTCGCCCAAAATGGGTGGCTTGGCCATGGCAGGCCGCCCAAAATGGGCAGCTTGGTCATGGCAAGCCGCCCAAAATGGGCGGCTTGGTCATCACAGGCCGCCCAAAATGGCCGGCTGCCCATTTTGGGCGGCTTGGTCATGGTTTTTTTTAAAAAAAATTAATTAATTTTTTAATTAATTAATTTTAATGTTTATGATTAATTTTAATGAGTTTATTAAATTTAGTTTGTTTATTAGTTTATGTTTAATTATTTTATAATTAATTAGTTCATTATTTTTGTTTTTTTATTAATTAGTACTTAGTTTATTAGTTTTTTAATTAGTTAATTTATGATTAACTACTGTTAATTAATCTAAATTTTGATTGTTTATTAGTTTTAATTAGTTTATACTTAAAAGTGGAATTTTAATTAATATTAATTTTGATGATTAATTTTATTAGTTTATTAAAATTAGTTTGTTTATTAGTATATGTTTAATTAGTATTTAATTAGTTTATAATTAATTAGTTCATTATTTTTGTTTTTTATTAATTATTACTTAGTTTATTAGTTTTAATTAGTTAATTTATGATTAACTATTGTTAATTAATATAAATTTTGATTGTTTAATAATTTATTAGTTTTAATTAGTTTATGATTAATTTGTTTATTTACGATTAATTGTTGTTAATTAGTTATAATTGTTAATATTTTGTAGCCCTCAGGAGGAGGGGAGGGGAGTAGCTCTGGAGCGCGACACATTAGGAGTTGCAATGTAACTACCTCCGCCCGTAGGGACAGAGAGGAGCATTTGCAGAGGGAGAGAGAGGCAGCAGTTGCTGCTCAGAGGGAGAGAGAGGCAGCAACTATTGCTCAGAGGGAGAGAGAGCTTGCTGCTGCTGCTGCTGAGCAGGCATATTTTGATGGGACTGGGAGGTTGACTTCTTCTGATTCCGAGTCCCAGTCCCACCCATATGTGGATCTCCCTCTTATGAAGGGTCGAGGAGGCCGCTTTACTAGTACTACTGGATCTACATCAGGTACAACTTTAGTTTCTAATTTTATATTATTAGAGTAGGCTGAATTTAGTTATTAAATTTGATACAAATTTAGTTATTAATTTTATAATATTAGATTAATTTTAATAGTTTAATTTATGAATTTCAGGGAGTAGCAAACGATCCAGACGATCCCGCACCACTGATGCGGACTGGGTGGTTATGGAGCCAGTGCCTGGTGGACGAGTGAAGCCATTGCTTTATCATAGAGTGTGCACTCTCCACTCTACAAGTAGTAGTGTTGCCAAGGTGTCGCACGTGGTTTGTCCACGCGTGAACGAACTTCTCCTTGTGCACTAACCATGTTTCCTCAATATAAGTCACCACCTGCGGAAATAATAAATGAATACACTAATAAATAACCACCATATAAATAATAATAACATTCAAAATAAATGATACGACTAATAATACATAATACCACATGGGGTCTCTGCCTCGACCACCGATCTCTCATAAAGTTGACTTGTCGATTGTACTCCAGTTCTGTTGGGGCTTCCAAGATCTATCTCCACCTCTCGTTCTTGAATGACTGTGCGATGGCCTTATTTTTTGCACAAATTTTGTACACATTATGTTCAACGTCCTTGTTGATGAGCCATGTGCAGAGCAATTGGGGAGTTCCTGGAAAAAACTCCGTAATCGGTCTCATTAGCCCCAACTCTCGATCAGTATCAATAGCAGTCGGATGCACATAGCCCCAATCAACAGTCTCAAGTTCTGCAAGACCCAACGATAACTGTCCTCGGACTCAATCTTCATAATTGCATATGCTATCATGAAGTTCTTGTTGCATGGAGTCATCCCCGTCATTTCAAAAAAAGGCATCTTGTACTTGTTGGTTTTGTAGGTTGAATCCATGCCAATAAACAAGAGGAACTTTCGGAATAAAGCGATTGATTCTGAAGATTGATTTTCAATAGTTTGAAGCAAAGGAGCAAAATTGAATTTCAAGGCAAGAAGACATGTCAAAAGACATCATAGCACCGGAGTACATGGGGTGCCAAGCATGTCACATGGGTGTCCAGCGCTAGTCGAGACATGCCACCAGCACCAACATGGGCGCAGGAGACCTGGGCCTGAGAGCAACGCCCTGGGCGTTCAAGCTTGCGACATGGGCGCCCAGGGGGAGTCAGGGGTCATGCCGCGCGCGCGCCACCCAGCACCCATGCTTGTCTTCACCTTGAAGCCTCTTCACTTGTTTCCAAATTTGGCGACCCTTCTGTATTTTGGCCATAACTTTTGATTCAGAGCTCCGTTTGAGGAAAATGAGTAGCCGTTGGAAAGCTAACTCCAAGATTTACAACTTTCGTGTTTTGGTCGAAGCCCAGTTTTGCCATTTTCGTGGACGAAAATGCCCCTGAAGTCAGCGGACAGAAACTGTCTTGGACTTTTCTTGCGGGATTGATCCAATTAAGCCCAAATTCTTATTTGGACTAGCTTGAAGACTTGGAGAGCAGCCCATCACGTCCTTAGGGTTTGTTTAGCTCTAAATTAACCCTAAGCCACCCTCTATAAATACCCTCTTAAGTCTAAAACCCTAGATAACCTAGCATATCACAACTTACATCTTTTCTCTAGGTTTTTGCGATAGGAAGAAGGGAAGCTGCCGCCGGCCTCAAGCATTGTAAGTCTCTCATGGATTGCATCCATGAGTAGCTAAACCTTTAATACTTCCTTTCCTTAGGTACTTTTGATCAATGAATTTATGGTGAGACTTTTGTTCTTAATAATTTGAGCTTTTTCTGTTTGAATACGTTTCTTATCTCTATGCTTCATTTTATGTGTTCATACTTTGATTGATTTGGTGCGCAACATATCTTGAGATTTATGAATGCTATAGTTAGATTCAAGTAGCTTGAGTCAAGGTAAAGTTGGTCCAAGTAACAATTGTAATTCTAGGAGTCCTAGGTTCAATGGGATATCAAACCTTGTTGAAATCTTTAGGCCGAGATGGAAATTGATGTAGGCAAGTTTGGTATTGATTTATCATGCATGTGGATAAGTAAAGCTTAATGCGTGTTCTAAGGGTTGAAATAGACCTGCAATTAGAATATTTGTGATTTAGCATGTTGGAATTAGCATTAAGTCTGTTCCTATACCAATTATTCAAATGGAGTTGTTTAAGATATTAAGAGGATTACTTTGTTTCAATGAAAGTTGATGTCTACGTCTTAGGCTATATACCGATTTGGTGTAATTTATGATTCTTAATTGATTGCAATTTAAGTCAAATTTATGTTTAGTGGCTATGATCCATGATTCACTTGATCAAAATAATTACCTAAAGGAGAAGAAGTATGTTTTTACTCATTGTTTTTCTCAAACACTCTTTTCTAAATCTTTAATTTAGATTTCTTTTAATTGTTTTCTAGTTTAGTTAATCTATTTTCAAAAACCCATAAAAAATCTCGTTTAGGTTAGATTTTTTTTTGTAAGATTTACCTTTGATTCGATCATACCTTCCCTGTGGATTCGACCCCTACTTGCCCTAGCTATTTGTTATTGGTTTGTGGGGATTTATCTTGTGATTTGATCAACGACCGGTCAGTCCCTCCGGATAAAGAGACAAAGCATGGTTGTGCATACCCTTTATACCAGGATATGTTACAATCCTCCAACGTCCACACTCACGTATTTCTTGGACCTTAACCCAGAATGGACATCTGCATGCTTTGGCCTTCGTATTCCTTCTCACGGCAGCATCTAAGTCTTTCAACAAACCCCTGTACCGTTCACCACGGTTACATCTTAGTAACTTCTTCTTACCGCCATCTTTATGCGAAGAAATTACTAACTGGAAATGATAAATAACTGCAATATCTTTGGCCCATTGAATTGCGGCATCATCGGTGAGAAAAGTTTCATTAGTCATGAATGCTGAACTATAATCAAGACCATCACTATCAAAATCTTCCAATTCAACCTACAAAATTTAATGACCAATATCATTAATTTATTAATCATAAACTAATTAAATACTAATTAATCATAAACTAATTAAATACTAATTAAACAAAAACTAATAAGCTAAGTAATTTTAATTAACTAATTAAAATTAATCATAAACTAATTAATATTAAAAAAAATTCAAAAACTAATTAGTAAAAAAAATTCAAAAAAATCTGGCTTTGTCGTCCAAGCTGGCGGGCTTGGCCCAAAAACAGGAAAAAAAAACGACAATTTAAAGATTTTTTACCTCATTCGGCGAACCCATGTTATTGTCCATTTTCCGGAGTTCTCAGCTTCTTTAACGTTAGTAATTAGCTTGGAGATTCCAGAGGATTTGAAATGTTATAAAACGAAGCAAAGGGCGAAAGTGTCAAAAATTATAAAAAGCAGGACGGTGTTTAGCAAAAAGGGGGCGATAAATATCAAATCCCTTTTTGAAAAATGATAGCGATTATTATTTGATCAAAAAGAATGGCCCAATATACAAGTGAACCCAAATCTTTGGGCCTAACATCAATACTCAAATGAGGCTGGAAATTGATTGACTTGAGACGATGCGGCGACTCGTAAAGCCGAATAGACTGAATTTGATTGACTTGAGACGATGCGGCAACTCGTAAAGCCGAATAGACTGAATTTGGTTGACTTGAGACAATGCGGCAACTCGTAAATCCATATAAACTTTAATATGGCCGCCTAAATATAATTTATTCAACGTAAAATAATTTATTCTCTTTCCTAATTACGTCGGTACAATAATAAAATGAAAATGTCACACACACACACTATATATGCAAATTTATTTATTTACAATCTTTCCTCTTATATAATTATTTATAGTACATGAGTATAATAATGTCTTCTTGGAACTGCAATACGTGTACACCCTAAAATGGAGGAAGAAAAATCAGTTGAGATATTTAGGAAAACGGTGCGTCCGACGGAGATTACAAATCACAGGTTCGTTGTTCCAACAGAAGCCATGTGGGCTTTTCTACTCCAAGTTGACAGTAATAAGCTAGATATCCAAGCTCTAGACGTGACTGGAAAGTTATGGAGCTTCCGATACATAACTCGGGGGCCAGGCTCTCATCACCCGCAGCCCTATTTCTCCCGCGGCTGGATGAAATTTGTTAGGGATAACAGTCTTCAAGCAGGGGACATCATCGTTTTTAAACTCCGACCCTTTGCCGATCCTATTTACTTCATAGAGGTGGTAAGAATTCCTCGAAATGATATCTACTTTCAATGTTTCGAAACATGCATATATAGTACTTAGTCATGGTTGGAGTATTAGTCATGATTTATTTCATACTTGATTCGAATAAGGTTAATTTGTAAATATATATATATATATTATATAAGTGTTTGCGTTTTTTTTTAACAAGTATAATAATATAAAAAATATTGTTTGCTTTTAATTTCCTTGTTAATTAATGATCTTCATTTTCGCAACAGTATTGTATCTTTGAAACAAATTAATATGTCCATTAATAATATATTATATTATTACTTGGCTTGTGTCTTCAAGACGTCTTGCTACTGAGTGTTGATGACATCTTCCTTTGATGTAAGGGAAGTTAGGAAGCTTAATTTCACACGTACGAAGTAGGTCCACCAATTTGGTCTAAGAAAATATGGGAGAGGATATTCTTGTCCATTGATGATCTTATATCAAGCGTAGGAGTTAATCCACGTCATATTCATATTTATTAGGCAAAAACGCAGCGTTTCATATATTAAATTATTTGGCCAAAAAAAAAGTTAAATTTTTAACGATATCTCCTTTGTTTTTGTGATTGAGAGAAGTATGGCAGATGCTTTTTATTTGAATTTAATCAAATGGTTCATATTCTTATTTCTGTCTCTTTGTTGTTTCTCATTCTATGTATAGATTTTGGGTTTTCCCAAATCAAATTTTGTAAGAAAATTTTAGTAAGCAAAGCGTACAATTGCAACCCTAAATATTGTATATTAATTCATGATAATATTATACCAAGAAGGGAAAAATTAAGCAAGAAGAATTTTATCTTGTGATGAGTTGAAAATGTATGCAGAATCTGTTTGTCTCATTTGATCCAAACCATCAAGGAAACCAAACAAGTCAGTGTCTGAGTTTCGTTTTCTTACACATAAACTAATCACTTTAAAGATGGTTGCTGCTTTATATATATATATATATATATATATGGCCAATTATATAATACACCGATGGTGGAGTTTAGCAGACTACACAAACGGGTCCTAAAGGGTGACATGTGTTCCCTAGGGACTAGATTGAAATATTTAAAACTTAATTAATTGAAAAAATGGACATGTGTCAACTCCACAACCCGCTTGTGGAGTCCAATATATATATATATATATAAACCTGTGCATATTATTATTATACATATAATAATCGTACCTATAAATTGCATTACCTTTTATTTTTTTCTTCTTTTTCTACGATCTTACGGTAAAATTATGCGCCTCTCGGGGATTTTTTTCATTATACTTCAATGTATTAATAAGTGCAAAATATCCTTTTTTTTTTTCTACAAAATATCCTAAGTTTTAATAGAATAAGAATTATTGATTATTATAATTAACAGTAAAGTTATTTGCACTACTCTTGGACACACTATTTTGCTACATTACTAATATCTTAATGCAATTAGTTCTTTTGATAAAAACTTTGTATTGACATTCTATAAACCTTTAATTTCCATGATTCTGGCTGAATTTTTCTTGTAATTGTCTAAGAATAAAGTATTTGTTCTTTATTATAATTATACTAAACTAATTAACATATTTTTATTTATGCCCAATCGATCGAGTTTGTATGTTTCTCTCTATTTGATCCTAAATTAATCATGCTGGGGTGCCACACATATAGTTCAATCAAAAGAAGGGCAATTCTTATAGAAAAAGTTGCATTAGCCATTTGCCTAACCGACAAGACAATCCTGAACTCACGGAAGAGCAATATTTGTTCATTTTACACTACAAGTTAAAGAATGGACAATCATGAATTATCCGAGTATATTCAGTCAACATTAAAATTTTGGATAAAACCAAAACAAAATCCAAAAATATCACCCCACAACTTCTTTATACTATAATTAATCAATTATGAATTTAGGATCACTTATATAAATTATTTCTTATGAGGTCATTTTTTTTCCCAGTTTTAAGATCACATTCTTGAACTTTGTTGATAACATTCAATAAATTTCAGTCATTCAACCACTTAAAGAAGAATTAAAACCAATGATTAAAGTTAATTAGCAAGATAACAAAGGTTTTTTTTTTCCAAACTTAGTCCACAAGTTATTTAAATTGGATAAAATTGATCCCTACGAATTGTTGCTCATGGTCATGGTCAAAACTGTCCATTGATCCCTACGAATTGCTCATGGTCATGGTCAGAATTGTCTGATTTTATAAATTGGACAAGTTGATTTTATAAATTACTTTGTGTTTTCTGCATTTGTATTTTATTCATGTTAATGCGGCCAAGATGTGTCTAGTATAATTAAATTATAGTTTTTGGCCTCCAAATATATATATTGATATATATACATACATATATATATATACTAGTTTTAACTTTCACGTGCGTTGCACGTGGCTCAACGTGTTTAAATGAAATATTCATATGAAATTATGAATCCCTCTATTAAATTATGATAATTACACTATTTTTATGATCCCATTATGAAATTTTGATAACCTTCCTATGAAATTTTAATAATGATACTATGGAATTTCGAGAACCTTTTTATAATTTTTTTTTAACCTTCTCATGAAATTTTGTTAACCTCGATCCCTAAGGAATTTTGAAGATCTCAATATGAAATTTTGATAACCAACACTATAAGATGTTGATAACCTCCATATGATATATTGATAACCACGTTATGAAAATTTAAAAACCTCCATATGAATTGTTAGTAATCACACTCTGAAATTTTGATAATCACACTATGAAATTGTGATAAACTCGCTGTGAAATTTAGATAAATCTTCCTATAAAATTTTGATAAATCTCCCTATAAAATTTTGATAATTTTCTTATAAAATCTTGATAACTACAAATTTTGATAACCTCCTTATGATTTTTTAATAACCTCATTATGAAATTTTGTTAATCTCCCTATGAAATTTTGATAAACCTCTTATTTTTTTTGGCCAAATTGATAACCCTCTTATGAAATTTTGGAAACTAAACTATGAAATTTTTACATCCTCCCTGAAATTTTTCCTACCTGAACCTTTGATTACTCCATAATAAAAGTTTAATAACCTTCCTAATTTGGTAACCATACTATGAAATTCTAATAACCTCCCTAGAAATACTACTATGAAATTTTTGTAATCACAT
This sequence comes from Corchorus capsularis, assembly GCA_001974805.1. Classification (NCBI taxonomy): domain Eukaryota; kingdom Viridiplantae; phylum Streptophyta; class Magnoliopsida; order Malvales; family Malvaceae; genus Corchorus; species Corchorus capsularis. Next base: position 20,456 of record AWWV01016294.1, read on the forward strand.
TTTGAAAATTTGATAACCTCTTTATAAAATTTTGATAACCTCTTTATAAGATTTTGTTGACCCCTCTATGAAATTCCGATAATCACATTATGTAATTTTGATAACCTCGCTTTGCAATTTTGATAACAACACTATGAAATTTTGATAATCTTCCTATAAATTTTGATAATCTGATCTCTATGAAATTTCGATAATCACTCTATGAGATTTGATAACCTTCTATCAAATTTTGGTACTCCTTATGAAATTGAGACTTTTATAACCTTCATATGAAATTTTGATAACCACACTATAAAATTTTGATAACCTCCCCATGAAATATTAGTAACCTCCTAATGAAATTTTGTTAATCACACTGTAAAATTCTTATAACCTCGCTATGACATTTTGATGATCTCTTTGATAACCTTTCCATAAAATTGTGAAAATTAACCACCCTATGAAATTTCAATAACCAACCTAAGAAATTTTAATAACCTGATCCTATATGAAAATTTGGTAACCACACTATGAAATTTTGATAACTTCTATATGAAATTTTGGTAACAACACTATGGAATTTTGATAACCTCCTCATGAAATTATAATAACCATCTTATGAAATTTTGATAACCACATAGAGACAAGAAAATAAAAATCATAATATCACCTACTCTTCTAACTAATCAACAATTTTCAATTGAACAAAGTGAATGTGGCAAAACATTATATAACAAAGAGATGGAGCTTCACTACAATAGTATTGTACGTGTTAGTGTTAGTGTTAGTTTAATCTTTTTATTGAAATTTAAAAATTGAAATTAAAAGTAAAATATTAAATTCAAAAACTAATAGTAAAGGAAATCTACATGTTCATCAACTAAAATCAATTTGACAAACTTATAATTCGGTCTAAATTGAAATTTTTAATAATAAAATTATACTAAATTTTTCGTATTATATAATCTAATAATTAATAATGGAATAAATAAAATATTATTTAGTAATGACAATTTAGAAATATGTTTTAAAAAAAATGGTACAATTGAAAATATGTTTTAAAAATAAGGGTACAATCAGAAAACATAAAGTTCCCTTTATTTGTACTTTTATATATAGTATAGATATATTTGGTTATAGTAATTAACAATTTAGTGATATATAATTAACCTTCATCCTCACCAACAGTTTCTCCCTAAAATAAAAAGGTTAATTGCTCAATTTAGGGTAAAATATGTTTCAATTTAAATCTAATTTGAAGTAGAACCATTTAATTTGGTTGATTCAATTCGGGTCAATATGTCATATAGGGACCTACCTTTTACCTACAATCATAGCTAATCCCACCAAAAAGTTGTGCCCTAATTTCATAGATTGCCTAATATTGTAACGGAGACATACTCTATGGTGTTACAGAAAGCAATTAATGAAGGTGATGGTACTGCAGCGTGGGAAGCAGAACCTGTTGTTGCAGATATCAGATCACTCAAGGATCAATTTCAGAGTTGTAAATTCAGTTGGATCACTAGAAATGTGAATTGTGCAGCTGATTGGATAGCTAGTCAGGCAAAAAAGAAGATGTGCCCTCTAATTGGGTAAACATGCCCCCATCTTCTCTTGTACATATCCTTAGCAGGGATGGGTTACCTGCTCCACCCTTTTAAGTTTTGTTTTGGAACCTTGTATAAATAGAGAATAGGTTATATTTCTCTAGGTTTGTACAAGGGTTTTGTTTGTGTTGTTTGTGGTTATAATATCGGATCTTTTTGATATTATCAATAAATTTTCTTTTCTGGCCAAAAAAAATTTTGATAGATTGTCCCAAATTAAACCGATTTTGAAACGTTTTGTTATCAAATCAACTAAATTAAAAGGATTTACCCCAAATTAAACCTAAATTGAACATTTTATCTTAAATTTAATTAACAATTAGCCAAATAAAAACTGTCTCTCGGTCTAATGTGTCTAGGCGGAAACTCTTTGATGTCTCCTTAATTTATTTTTTATTGGTTTAATGGGCAAAAAGGCCCCTGAACTTACACCGAACCGTCAAATAAGCCCTGAACTATTATTTCAGCCAAATAAGCCCCTGAACTCTTCAAAAAAAGCCAAATAAGCCCTGTTGCCAAGGCTAAATGCTCAAATAAGGACTAAACGTTTTAAGATTTTCTCAAATAGGGATCAAAATACACAATTTCAACAAATTAGAAAACATACTTAATATTTTTTTACAAATTGGATACAATATAAGTTAATACTAATGTGTGAGGGATATATAAATTGAAAATCACACGATAATTTTATATCATATTACGTTTAATGGATTTATTTTGATTAATAGGGTTTGATTTTTAATT
>AWWV01016295.1:0-12944 GCA_001974805.1 Corchorus capsularis
TATATATAAAGAAAAAAATAAGAAGAAGAAGATGATGGAGAAGAAAGAGAGATATACCATTTCCGCACGGGACTCCATTGAAGCAATTTTTTCATGAAATTCCTTAGCCAAAGAATGGAAAAAGAAAAATGTTTATTGTTAATTGCTAGATTTGAGATTTGACTTATAAGAAAATGGAATGCTAAACGTGAACAAAAAGATGCTTAATCAATTAAGGTAAGAAATAAAAATGGATCAAAGTTAATTTCTTACATTTTGTAAACTAAAATTTCCTAAAGAAATAGTATCGACTGTCGATCCCCAAGTTTGAATATACTATAGAGATGTGAATTAACTGATCATCATAAATCTTTCATTAATGATTCCTGAAATCTCTCCTTGTATTAATTCTCTATCTCCAAATTCAATTCAAATCTTATTGGCCAACAAGGTGATTCTTCTGGTAAAAAATTCTTGCCATTTTGAAAAAATCTTGCTATTGATTCATTTTGAACATTCTCAATGTACATACTGTTTCCATATATATTCTGATTCTGAAAGTTATGCCATTTACATGCCCCTTTGGCCTTCACAGTTAGATTTAGTTACAAACCTTATCAAATGTGACAGATATATGTTCCCTCTTTAATCTTGGATGGAATATACACATCTGACAAGAAAGAAAGTGAGTGAACTGATAATGCTTCGATCTCGAATTTCACCCCTCTTTGCAGTAACAATTCTAGTTCCAACCTTTAACATGCAAAAAATTAGTCAAAATTAAAGAAAAGCACCAGTTTTTAGTCTAACTTTAGAAGTAATTAATCATAGATGAATTATTAAGGTGAAGGGAATTGAACCTCCAATCCGGCTTTTCTTGGTGAAGATAGCATCTGAGTAACATGGCTTCAGTTTTCCTCTTATCTGAAAGGAAATGCTGGGTTACAAAACAAAACTAAAAGAAGGAATGATAAGAGTAAAAATGGAGTATTATGAGGATGCCACAGTCAAGATATGTATCACCTTCGGTTGTCAAAGGCAGGAGGCATTGCTTAGGAAGACCATAGTAATCAGAATCTGATGGAAAGGCTCCAAGCCATTGGATCTGTGGGACTCTTAGAAATTTGGCATCATAGGCCATTTGCTGTTAAGCAGAATCAATTGGGTGGAAAAAGGAAAAGGATCCATGTCATAATGCTGAATGATTAAAGGGCATTCATAGCCTCAAAATCAATCCACTGGACTTTTTGATTGAGCTGAAATTTTTTTATTAAAGGGCATTCATGACAGGAAAAATTATAATCAATCAAGAAATCTAACCATAGAACCAAACCGGTAAGTAGCCAGGATGTCAAAGCCATATGGATCACAGTCTACTAAGCAATAGACAGGAAGACATAACTGTTCAACTATGAGTCTCAAAAACCTGCAAGAGTAAGATATCCTTTTATTAAACAAAGCCAAATAGATAGACTCCAGAAGTATTAGACTGGCGTATAATGCCAGCCAAAGACATCCAACCCCTGTTTTGTTCTAACTAGTTGGGGGCATTCATTTTTAGTTCTTTTTCATTCCTTCACCTTCTTGTAGGCACATCTGGATAGCCTCTTCCCTGAAGAAGAAATAATTGTAATGAAAAATTAAGACAAATTTTGACAATCTAAATAAAAGTAATGCTGAGCTAATTAGTTTGTGCTTACTGTGATGACAATGCAACGGTTTTTGCTACAGAACTGGTCATTTGCCAAACGCTGGAACACTGCATGCCAAGTGCCAACCATTCAATAGTGAAGACTAGATCAATAACATTTTGACCATTCTTCCAAGTAAAACCATGATTATCGAGAAAAAAAAAAAGAAATTTACCTGATTCTTTCTCTACAACCAGTATGTACTGGGCAACGCTAACAATATCTGCATGCAGTAATCAAGGAAACATATATCTGATGAAAATCGTCTTCATATCTCACAGTGAAGTTACGCACGTTAACAAGTGAAATCTTACCTTTAACCTCCTCAACAAGCACAGGAATCGTGTAGGCCTGCATGTGAATCACATATGAACACATAAAACATGATCAAATGTCTTTTGACATAGTTAGACTTATGATGCCACTAACTCAGTGCTTCCATTCTTACAGTGTTGGGGCTATTTATGCAATCAAATTTCCTTCCACCTTCAAAGAATCTTAACCATCCCATCACCAACCTATAACGGACAAAGAGATAGCTAGACATAAGGATGAAGCAAGCAGCCATACATAGCTTGAAATATAGCACTTCAATCTCCCAAATTCCAAAAACAATATGAGAAAACTCACCCATTCCCAACAGAAACCTGCCAAAGGAACGAGTGTTAAATTCCTTGAACAAAGTAAATCTCTCATTCTAAATTCTCAATTTTCCCAAACCACATTCTTTAATAACAGGGCATAGATTACCAACCACATTCAAATTGTGCCGACTGCATTGCAGAAGGATGCATATATCATTGATTGCTCTGTCTACAACCGACTGATCTGCATCACAATCCATGAACAGTATAAAATCCTTAAATTAGAAACAAATCAATGCCCCCTTCAAAATTGTAAGAGGATAGCAGAAATTTTAACATCTTTGAACTAAAATACTGACCTGAAAATACTGATGGATGCATGTAATATATATCTCTCTTTGATCCATGCTTATTTTCTTGAAGGAGTTGCTGCACTATCAGCAACACCCTCAACAACACATCTGAAAACATATTTTGAACCAACCAATCAGATCATACCAATTCAAATTCATTCAGAAACCAAAATTGTTCAACTAAAATTTTTAGCTTTACCAATTCTATGCACATGGCTTTCCTTTTGAAATGTAAGAATTTCATGTCCATTGGGCTTAATAGAGCTGCAATTGCTGCACTTAACCAAACTTAATGCATCAACAACCATTAAAATCCCCCTTTCAAGCAGAGAAATTTGAAAACATTTACCGCTAAAATAAACCTAAAATCAAAAATAAATAAGCTCGAATAAAATAAGAATAAAGCATAAATCGAAACCGGAAAAAATCGTAAAAGTTTATTTTCCAAACCAGTTTGAACCAAGATCGGTGCAGTAGGTTCTGAACCGTTGGATGCCAATCAAGGGAGATCGTCCTTGGCTCAAATTATCCAAGATCCATAGAGTGATCTCTGCATAGAAAGGAAATCAAAAGAAAAATGGAAAGAAAATTGTTTATTTTTCGGAAAATATTTCGTAATTGAAAGATCTATTAAAGATCTCTACCTTTGATTTTTCTCAGCAGATCGCGAGAGTGAGTGTTTCCCTCCATTTCTTGATTCATTATTTCTGCTTGCGTATTCGAAAAGGTTTAAAATGTCGGTACTTATAGTGAGATCCGTTTTATATTTGGGTCAAAATTGGGCCTCGTTTGGGTTGCAGACTGGGCTCGATTATTTGTTTTTGGGCATTTCTATGAAAATTGATCTGGGCTCTCTTAAAGAAAAAGTCAGATTCATACTTTATTTTTTGAAGAAAAAGTCAAATTCATATACTTATCTAACAAGAAATAAATTAAAAATGTAACTAGTATTAGGGATTATTTATATATATTTAATTCTTTGATTTTGATTTTTTTTAGGACTAATGTGATAGAGAATCATTGTCTTGAGAGAATTAAATAAGAAGTAATATGTCAAAAAAGCGGTAAATACAATTTTGCTTCAGCTCCAAATGACAGTCATGTTTTATCAGAAGTATTGGGATGTAGTGGGGGAAGAAGTGACAGTTTCGGTGTTGAAATTTTTAAATGGGGAGTCTGGTGGATCAGATTTGAATGCTACTAACATAGTACTAATTCCAAAGGTCAAAAAACCAGCAACACCAGCTGATTTTCGACCGATTAGTCTATGTAATGTTCTTTACAAGATAATCTCAAAGGTAATTGCATCTTGTTCAACTTGATACCCAAATGTTTTTATCAATTAGGGGCTGATTTCAACTAAAATCCAATGTTTTTGGAGAAAAAAGAAACTTATAGAGTTGGTTTCGGAGTTCAGAATTCAGATCGATTATTACTCCATTTACAGCTTTATGAAATACACTTGGAACAAACTGGAAGAGCAAAAAGAGATAAAAATCACCAAAGTAAGGAATTTTTTAAGAATGGAAGAAACACTGAAAAAGAAAAGAAAGATATTTAACATGAGCTTTTAAGAAGAATATTTTCTTAAAAGGTTCGTTTACCGATTCTAAGACAAAGTGCCGGAATTGTTACAGCTGTATAAACAAAAGCCGGATGTTGCAGTCGGAGGCAAGTATAAAACACAGAGGATTATGTTCCGATTCAATTCATGAATTTTGGATGTAACTTCACCTTGTCTGTGTTTGGGCTGAGGAATGCAATGCATTTATCATTTTGTCATATATTTCAACTTGCTCAAAAGTTGTGAAAATTGGGTCTTATTTACTGATGAGTTCATTATTCAATTTCAAGCTCTGGCTCAAGTTAGATCTTTTCTTTGTACCCAAAATAAAAATAAAATAGATCTTTTCTTGTAACTATTTAGGTCATTTTTATCAATTGATTGGAGTTATGAAAGACCATTGTCATTGATTTACTGGAAAAAAGAAGTTATTTGTATTAAAGTCTGACTCTTTCCTTGTTCAATTCGTGGGAAAACGGTTCCTTACCGGACCTTGTTGTAAGTTACTCATCTTAGTTGTTTTAAAGTTAGAAATTTGGTGTTTTTTTCTTCTCTTAAACATGATTGGATAGTTAATCCTTGGAAGTTTGTTGATAAGCAGAAATTTTGGGTTTTGATTATTGTGTCAAACTGAATATATGAAGTGTGAAGGATGCATGTGTTAATACGGTCAAGAATAAGTTACATTAATCAGTTAATAGTAAGGTGATGGCATTAGCAATCTCTTTGCGCATGCATAATCTTTTAAATGTTTTGAATTTGAATAGATACTTTTTTTAATTCTAATTTTGTCTTCCTTGGCAATCAGATCACTTGCAGCTTTCAATGAATAATAAGTAATAATTTAAGAACTTATATTCATTTTTTATTACCTTTATGATGTTTGAAAAATGGTTTTACCTATCATGTTTTAAGCCATAATATTGCTATTTTGTTAGATGGAGCTAATTAATTCACCTTCTCGTAAATAACAACTAAAGTTTCTCAAAGTATTTCCCCTTTGCAAACTCTCTAATTTCTGCCGCTGCTGAGTTCAAAGGTCCAAAATTTTTTGGTGTAGTTGGCTTAGCTCAAGTGAGTATGGAATTGGCTTCAAATTTCACAGTCAAATTAAAAACAATCTTAACTCCCAAGGTTTCTAGGACAAGTGATTCACTTTTTCCCCAACAAACGAGCCCTCGATGGCTCATATTTCGCTGTTAATCAATAGTTCAATACTCCTAGGTGGTAAACACTTGCATGTTCTTCTAGAATGAGGGTTCCATTGGTAGCAATAGGCACTAGCCAAGCACTTAATAACACAACTTCCATATAAAACCCAACCCAACAAAGGATCAAAAAGTGAAACACACCCATCCAAAAACTCGCGCAACTGCCATGGAAATTACCATCTCATTTTATACCTCAAGCATTTGATACTTCAACTAATTGTCACCATTACTATACAAAAATAATGATAAAAGTAGAACACAACACCAATTACTGCAAAATTTAAATTTAAATTTATTTCTCATGGTCACTTTCACAATGGTAACATGCTATCCATAGTGAGCTTGTGATGAGAAATGTATATGTATTGGATGAATGTTTGTATATTATGAGTCTCCTAAATGCTTCATTTACCCTTGTTTTGACAAGACCAAGAGTAAGTTGCTTAATACAGTTTTTCAATGACTGAACCAGGTTGCACTTAGATATACATTATTTATTAGCGTTCAATCATTTCATTTTGATTTTTTTTGCTACTGCTTTCGGTTTTCCTTAGAAATATCAGTTTGTGCTATCCTGAAGATAAGATGCCTGTCATAGTCACCTGCACAATGGTAGCATATTAATCATGGTGAGCTTGTGATGAAAAATGCTTGTATTGTACACATGTATATGAATATGACAGTCATTTCATGATTCAGAACTGAGCCAGTCTTCTCCACTTTTCTTTGTCTTTCAGTTTGAGTCTCCTTATAATGCTTTAATCTTTATACTCTTACTTTGACAAGAGCAAGGGTAAATTGCTTAATACAGTGTATTAATGACCGGACCCGAGGCTCGAAAATCCGAACTGGGACCAAGGTGCACTTAGATATGACATTATGGATTAGGCTACTGCTTTAGATTTTTCCTTAGCAAATATCAGTTCTGCTAATACAGCTTGTTTTCCTTAGCAATCAGTCATTTTGATTCTTTTGTCACTGCTTTAGAATTTTCCTTGGCAAATATCAGTTTGTGCTAAAAAAGCTTGTTTAACTCAAGCAATCAGTCATTTTTATTCCTTTGCTACTGCTTTAGATTTTCCATTTTCCCTTGGCAAAATATCAGCTTGTTTTCAACTGCTCTTTTAGCCTTCTTGCTGAATCTTGTTTGGGCATTGGGAATCTGTCAAATCTAGTGTTTAAGAATTTTGCCAGGATTGAATACTGATAAAACTTTGATTACCTTCGCAGGCTGTATCTATCATCATTGAGAAAAGGCGGGAAAGGCATTGAGAGGATTGAAGACGCAATAGATGTCCTGCTCCTAGGAATCAGATATTGGTTTTGTAAAAAATATATGCCCATGATGTATCCCTCAAATTCATTTTCATTCTTATTTACTCCTTTTTTGGAAAAAAAAAACCCCCTTTAATAGCTTTAATAGATTTAGAAATCAAAATACATGTATCAATTATTGTGAAAATAACCGAGCGAATTATTCAGTCTGTAACACTATCAGGCTATCAGCATTGTAAAGAGAAGTCAATCTCATTCTATTTTCCACTCATCCATATTTCTTATGGTTTCAAATAACTTCTTTTTTCCAATAAATCAATGAAAATGGTCTTTCATAACTCCAATCATTTGATAAAAATGACCTAAATAGTTACAAGAAAAGATCTAGTAATTTTTTTTTTGGTACAAAGAAAAGATCTAATTTGAGCCAGAGCTTGAAACTGAATAATAAACTCATCAGTAAATAAGACCCAATTTTCACAACTTTTGAGCAAGTTGAATCAAATGTATGACAAAGGAGAAATACATTGCATTCCTAAGCTCAAACACACAGACAAGTTGAAGTTACATCCAAAATTCATGAATTGAATCGAAACCTAATCATCTGTGTTGTATACTTGCCTCCGGCGGCAATATCCACCTTTTGTTTATACAGCTTTAACAACTCCGGCACTTTGTCTTGGAATCGGTAGACGAACCTTTTAAGGAAAAGCTCTTCTGAAAGGTCAAACAATGAAGACAATGCGAATTTGATAGCTAAACCATTTGATATCAAATCCTGAACAAACAAACCCCTTGGAACGATTCGTTTCTCCAAGCTCCGTCCAATAACACTCCCTTGATTGGCAATGGCCGAAGGCTGATACCCCATTGTGTTGACAAGAAACTCCATTGTTTTCACAATCTTGTCCTCGGATGCTTCCATAAGACATGGATACTTGACAAAAGCTTCCCAAATCTGTTCCTCAGACAAACCCCATTTCTTATAAACATCAAACTTACTTCCCCAGTTTGATTTGCTGTTCCGTCTCATCACAACAACTGCATTAAGAAATTTCAAAGCCAAAGGGTTGCACCCCTTTTCCTTAACTAATTTCACAATCTCCTTAAAATAATCAGAATTAGTCAAGAATGTAATAGGGTGAAAATGAAATGCATTTATAATATTTGATTGGGGTACTCCATTTTCCAGCAGAATATTGATATTTGGTATCACACAAGAATTAAGATCATAGCAGATAATGAAAGGACAGCGTTGTAAAACTTTAATAGCCTTGGCATCTGATTGAACAAGATTGCTGAGGAAATTGAAGGAAGGGGCAATTTTTTTGTCTAAGCTTCCTGCTAAACAAGTTGGGAATTTAGTTAAGTATTTCGCCAGGTCAGGGCTTGAAAAGCCTCTGGAGAGAAAAAATTCCCACTTGGGGGAAAGCTTCTTAACATCAAGATCAAGAATTTGAGGGCGCTTGGTAACTAGGGTTTTAATTTGGGATTTAGAGAAACCCTTGTCTTCAAAAAATGAAATTACAGAGTCAGGTTTCTCTGGGGTCTTCAAAAAGAGATATTTAGAAAGCTTCAAAGCAGATTCTTGGGAGAACCCAAATTTGTTTATGAGGTAAGAAGCTGGAAAAGACTGAGAATGGGATTGGGAACAAGAAGTTTCGAAGAATCTAATTAGAGCATTTGAAAGTCCAGAAATTGATGGGTCATTGTAAAAAAGCATGTAACTTGAAGAGCCTCTGATAATTCTTCTACCATGGAAAACATTCCTAAGAAGAAAACCAGACATGGTAACCATACCTGAAGACTTTCACCTCGCTCGCCTGCTAGCCCTGTCTGATGAAAATGAAAACACGACCAAATTTTGAGTCCCAGTTCCAGGCGGTGGAAAGATGAAAAAAGAAAGGTGAGCAGCCCATTAATGTGATGGTATGGGCTTAAGCTTAGCGGCCCAATTTCGGAAAATTTATGAAATTTCCCTCCTTTTCTCCCTCCAAACTTTCCCTCCCAATTCTCAAATTCCTTATTTTCTTTCTCTCTTCTTTTTTAGAGTCAAAGATGGACTGAGAGAAAAATTTTGAAGAGTATGGCAAATTACTATAACATTGATGATATTCTAACAGAGGAAGAGGTAAATATCTTTCTTTTCTTTTCCAGTGTTTCTTCCATTCTTAAAAAATTCCTTATTTTGATGATTTTTATTTATCTCTCTTTTTTTTTTCTCCTTCCCTCAGTTTGTTCCAGTTGTATTTCATAAAGCTGCAAATGGAGTTATAATCGATCCAAGCTCTGAAACAAACTCTGTAAGTTTTCTTTTTTCCTCCAAAAACATTGGATTTTAGTTGAAATCAACGCCTGATTGATAAAAAATTATCGGGTATCAGGTTGAACAAGGTGCAAAAGTGGAGCTCCCTTTATGGCTGGCTCAGGAATTATGCTTAAGGCAGGCTGTATCCATAAGCGTTCCCGCCTGTTTTAACCAAAAGCAAGATACCCATTTCTGTTTCCTCTAAATTTTGTTAATTGTTTCTGAAATATGTTATTCTTGACTGTTTAATGGGTTGAATTGAAGTATGCTACTGTCGTTTTCTAGGTGTTTGATTTTATAACTCAATGAAATATTGTGTCTTTATAATTGGGTGTGATTTTTTTAACCTGGTTGTAGTAATAGCATGGTGATTGACTTACTCATTTGGTTGTTCAAGATATAGATTTTAAAGTCCTTGTGAGTTCATTTATTTGTTTATTTCTCTTTGTTATTGATGATGCTTTTTGATATCAGAACAAGGCTGGAAATTCAAGCTGATGCAGCATGTGTGGATCTTAGATCCCGATCTCCATATTTCTATGAATTTGGATGCAAGATAGCGCCACTGTGAGTCTCTCCTCTAAACCTTTTAGTTCATGCTTTATGTTGTTTAGTTTCTTCTCAAAGAAATGAATCATAATTCCACATCAGAAGTTGCACCACACCTCTTTCTTTCATGCTTATATTATCTGTTTCATTGAGAAAGCAATGGTCATTCTTTTATTCCCCACAATTTTAGCATTTGCTGCAGTCTTTTCTTTTGTAAATTTGGAAGTGAAATATATGTGGCATGCCTTTTTTACTTAAATTGAATTCTCACTAACTTTATTTGAATGGAACAGTGTTGGTGATAAGACGGTTGAAGTCTTGCTCTTATCTGCATTTAAGATCAGGTACAAGGAGATATTGACCAAAGCATATACTGCTGCACACACAGCAACTTCGAAGTTCTTGACACTCCTAACAAAGGAAGAAACCAATTGTGAGTCCATTTCTTTTTTGAGCTTATTTCTTCTAATTCTTGGCCAATACCTGTATACATATGGGTATTAAGTTTCTGTATCATGTACATGTAGTGTATGAAGCAGCTCAGTCTTCAATGGCAGCCTTTAAGAAGTGGCGGAAGGGTGGCCCCAGGCTTCAAAGAGCTTCAGTTCTTGGAAGGAAGAGGAAGCCAATAGAATAGATGCTATTCTATCCTGAAGATAAGATGCCTCTCATAGTCACCTTCACAATGGTAACATGTTATCCATAGTGAGCTTGTGATGAGAAATGTAGATGTATATGCTGAATGTTTGTATATTAATTATGAGTCTCCTAAAAATGCTTCATTTACCCTTGTTTTTGACAAGACCAAGAGTAAATTGCTTATTACAGTTTTTCAATGACTGAACCTGGGGCTTTCAAGTCCAAACCGGAACCAGGTGGCACTTAGATATACATTATTTAGTGTTCCATCATTCATTTTGATTTATTTTGCTACTACTTTCGGTTTTCCTTAGAAAATATGAGTTTGTGCTAACTTGAAGATAAGATGCCTGTCATAGTCACCTGCACAGTGCACAATGATAACATATTAATCATAGTGAGCTTGTGATGAAAAATGCTTGTACACATGTATATGAATATGACAGTCATTCATGATTCCGAACTGAGTCAGACCTCTCCACTTTTCTTTGTCTTTCAGTTTGAGTCTCCTTATGATGCTTCTTTATACTCTTTGACAAGAGCAAGAGTAAATTGCTTAATACAGTGTTTTAATGACCGAACCTGAGGCTCCAAAATCCGAACTGGAACCAAGGTGCACTTAGATATTACATTATGGATTAGCATTCAATCGGTCATCTTGATTCTTTTGCTACTGCTTTAGATTTTTCCTTGGCAAATATATCAGTTTCTGCTAATACAGCTTGTTTTCCTTAGCAATCAGTCATTTTGATTCTTTTGTTACTGCTTTAGATTTTTCCATGGCAAATATCAGTTTGTGCTAAAAGAGAGCTTGTTTAACTCAGCAATCAATCATTTTGGATTTTTGATTCCTTTGCTACTGCTTTAGATTTTCCTTGCCAAAATATCAGCTTGTTCTCAAATTATGTCAACTGCTCTTTTAGCCTTCTTGCTGAATCTTTGTTTGGGCTTTGGGAATCTGTCAAAAAAATCTAGTGTTTTAGAATTTTGCCAGGTTTGGGAACTTTTCACCAAGCTGGAGCCAATTTAGAACTTAGAATAAAGAGATGTACCTTTTTGGGCAGGCTAGCAGGCTTCCATGGACTTTTTGGGGCCCACATATACATACATACATCATTCAAAGACAATCATTTTATTATTAGTAGTAATTTAGTAATAATTTTTTTTGGTTTAATCAATGATATCTCTAGATTTCAATGGTTCGAGATTAATCCCGTTTGTAACTGTAGTGTAATATGTTAAAAATTAACAAATACATTAACTAAGGTCGAATTATTCTTTTTTTTTTTTCCTTTTTTCTACATAAGATACTGATAACATCGGTTAAACTCTCAAGATAGCACAATATTGAATTATTCTTATTTTTATTAGATTAGGGATATCATTTCTCGTCTCATATCTCTCATACCAATCATTTTTTGATATTATGTATAGTAATAATTTCTTTAAAGAGTATGTCCAAATTTTCAAAAGAAAATTTATTTAACTTTGATATAGCCCCACACCTCCACTTTCTTTTATTCTTGGCAAAGTGCAATTACATTCACAAATTTTTCTCATACATTATCCTTGAATTTTTTTTTCTATTTTCTATATTTATATTTTTCTTATTAAAAAACTAATATTTTATAATTGTTGTAGAAAATTAAAAAAAAAACATAAAAGAACATGTGCATATGGAAAATGATGATTTCATGAATTTGCCATTGATATGGTTGAAAGTTATACACGTTATCAATCTCACAAGACATCTAAAATGCTTGGCCTAAATTTCCTTCGAAAATAGACACAACAGAAGTTTTCTAGTGTTCTATTTCGTCGTTTTATACTTTTATTTAGAAAGAAATATATACTAAAAGTTATTACAAAATAAGGTAAATCAAAAAAATAATATAAAAGCAAGGAGGGGGAGTGGGGGACCAGCCAGCCATGACATGTACAAAACCTAGAAGAAAAGAAAGTGCACTTTTTCGCGATATTTTCGATTGGAAGATATTTTCTGCCGAATAAAATATTGAACCTTTACTCTTTTTTTCTATTAAAGTACACTGTAAGATATTTTAGATGCTTTTATGGCCACTCTCACCACCATAGCGCGTGGGTTCTTTTACCCAATCTCTTTTGGACCAAATTGGAAAGTGTTTCTAATGTTTGACTTTTCCTATCCTAATTTAAGAAAAAAGTTTTTTATAAAATTTTAAAATAAAGGTAAAAAGGTATATTATGTTTGCTTTTTGTTTTTGTTTTGTGATTAAAACAGTGAAGGGGTTAATAAAATAATCAAAGAGCTTATCCTTAAAATAGATCTAAACTTTGTTTAACTTAGTAGATAAGATTATTTTGAATTAAAAATAGGGGATTACTAAATACCGCCCCCTTTTACTAGGTACGCCCCCCATTTGGATTATTTTACTCTTTTCTTCATACTTCAAAATTTTTAATTCTCTTAAATTCTCTCAACCTTCAAACTTTCAAATCTCAATATTGACAAATGCATATTCATATTCATTTAAACTAAATGAATTGTACAATACTTATTAAAGGACAAAAGGAAATTAAAGGAAAATCTTAAAAAAAAAACCTTTAAAGATGAAGAAAAAAAAACCCAGAAAAAGGACTGGTCGCGACGCGGATCGCGACCAGCCATGGTGTGGGCCGCGCGCGATCCTCACCACGGCGGGTCGCGATCCGCGTGCGACCCAGCCATGGGCGGGTCGCGACTAGCCCTTTTCTGGGGTTTCTTCTTCTTCTTCTTCATCTTTAAATGGTTTTTTTTAAAAGATTTTCCTTT
>AWWV01016296.1:0-34019 GCA_001974805.1 Corchorus capsularis
TTCAATAAGTATTGGACAATTTATTTAGTTTAAATGGGTATGGATATCTTAATATTAGCAAGAGAACTTTAATCTTTGATTAATGATAAATATATTTTTTACTTTTTTTAAAATAACATATTTGCAATTCGAAAAATCTTTGTTCATGAGTTTTGATGTTGTTTTACTTAAATGATTTTGAATGATTGAGGTTTGAAAGTTTGAAGGTTGACAGAATTTGAGAGAATTGAAAATTTTGAAATTTGATGTAAAATAAAGCAAAGGGCAAAATAGTCCAAAGGGGGGCGGTAGCTAGTAAAAAGGGGGCGATATTTAGTAATTCACTTAAAAACATGAAATGTACAAACAAACATCTATTGGATTGAATGAAAGAATTTTGATGCCTTTTAAATAAGGTTTATGTCTAACTTAGGCGAATTGTACTTTAATTTGGTTGAAATTCAATACGATTATACTAATACGGGTAATAATCATTTTTAGACTGAAATTTTCTTTTAAAATATTTTTCATTTAACATTTTAAGGTATTAATTTTACTTTTACCACTATTAGCCCTTGTTAAAGATGAAGAGAGAATGTCATGATGAAATTTATTATTACTACTTTTAATGCTTTTTTAATCTATTGTGCATTGAATTTAAGTGATGCTCATATTTTAAAATGGAGAAAATTATAAAAAGAAGCAAGATTAATAAATTATTTGATAATATTACATTTATTTTTTTTAACCAAAGACTGAGATCAATGCTAAATATAATATTTAATGTTTTTAGGAATATTATATTTGATTCTAAATCAAATAAAACATAATCGTATTTTTAACTTTTTTTTAGATAATCATATATTTATAACTTAATAATGGTTTTTATTTATGATTAATATAGTAACCTCAATATAGCCAAAATAACCTCAATGTCCTCAACAAACATTTTTTTTAAATTAGTTCAGAAAACACAAGATAATGGTAATAATCATTAATTACCATAGTAGTAACGTAAGATATTTAACGCACGTGTCACTGTGTCAGATATGATAATTACCTTGTTATTTCCGTATACTAAAAGGGTAAAAATAATTATTTATCACACGCGGATTGGTCGCGCGTCAAGTGAAGATTTTTTTTTTCCTTCTAAAAGTTCCCTACCTCTTTCCATGGCGACCCAAATCCTTCAACAATTTATACCCCAAAACCCCCCCTCCCTTCCCTCTGCGAAAAAACTCAAACCAGAAAACAAAAAACCTCAGAAACTATGGTTTAATCATCATAGCCCTTTTATTACATAACATAACCAAACTCAATTCTTTCAAGCAAAAAAAAAGGAAAAGAAAACATGGCAAGCAATTCCAACAGGAAACTGAAACACCGGAGGAACCAAGATTCAGACGATGTAGAAGGAGGAGACCCTGAGGTATGGCAAATGTTTGACAAGAATTTCCAGCAAGTTCAGTCGGTTTTGGACAGGAACCGTGCCTTGATTCAGCAAGTCAACGACAATCACCAGTCTAAGATCCCTGACAACATGGTCAAAAACGTTGAACTCATTCAAGAACTTAATGGCAACATCTCTAAGGTTGTTTCACTTTACTCTGATATGTCTTCTGATTTCTCCACTGTGTTTAATCAACGCAATGGTGGTGACCGCAAGAGTGGGGATTCCAGGAGTGAATGAAATGAAGAAGAAGACTAGAAAAGGGCTGAATTTTGATCTGTCAAACTAAAAATGAAAGTATTTATGGTGTCCCCTACCCTAGTTGTTATTATTATTACTATTACTATAATATTCTTGTTGATGTGTCCTGTTTGGTCATTGAGTTATTATGGAAATAAAATGATGGTTATTTAGGTATAAATCTTAATGTGATCACTTCTTGTTGTTGGTCTTGTCTTAAATATAGTAATTGCTTGTGTCCTTTTTTGTTATGTTCGGAAATTGTTTGAGAAAATGTGGGATTTTTATGTTTTGAATTTATGTTACTAATAATGAGTTGCTTTCTAATAGTTTTGATGGATTTAGGGTTTGTTTGGGGAAATCTGAATTTGGGTTGTGGTTAGAATCTTGTAACATGATGAGATTCTATGGTTTTTCATGAACCCTGCAACAATTCTCAGTTTCCAGAACACTTTTGAATCAGAAAAATGTAGGAATTGACATGTTTCAAAAGGAAGTTTTTAGTTAATGTAACTTTAAACCTCTTTTCCTCCTTTTTGGTCTAAACTTCCCTCATTCGAACATAAGACTTTTTGTTCTCATATGTTCTGTCTTCTTGCCTTGGAAGATCAGGTGCCTGCCTCCAACCTTCAACATGAACCATAACTAGATATATGAGTTAGCTTCACATCACCAAATTGATATATGTTGCTAAAAATTTAGTCTTTCTAATTAAGGAAAGACAATTTTGATATGGTTTCTACTTTGGTTGGATAATATGTCTGCACATAATCAAAGGAATCCAAATAACTCAGCCGATTGGCATGCTCTTTCTGGAATTAGAACCAATCTGGAATGAGCACATTTGTATATTTCTGGAAAGAATATTACAATCAGAGTGGTCCCAAGGAAATTTGTATGATTGCACTTTAAAGTATAAAAGAACAACTAAAGATAGGAAGGAATTATCTTCAATCAAACTAGGATCTCAGAATCTAGTTTTACATTTGCTTGAAACCAAAGTGTGTAATTATATAGGCATCTCGCCGCTTTCTACAATGACAACCTTACTTTTCGGCACCCCACTCTCTCTTCCTTGGGCCTCAACCTTGTAGACGACATCCATTCCTTCAAGCACCTTGCCAAATACAACGTGACGGCCATCCAACCTTTCAAGCAAATCAAAAGCATGCCTGTTACTTCAAGAAAATCTCGAAAGACCTTTAAAAAGCAGCTCTGATATAGGACAATGCTCAATGTTAACGGGCGTTCCTACAAACTTATAATTCCGCAGCTAGAATATGGAACTGCAAATAGCTCATGGCTACAAGCAGAAACGTGACTGACACAGACAACATTCAACTAGTGTTATTTTGTTTGATTATATCTGACAAGCACAAGGAACGGAAACTGACTTTGCCCATTTTCATGTCTTTCACAAGGAAAATATATAGACAAAGATGTCAAGGTTATCAATGCTATAAATATGACTACTTGGTATGCAGACATTATAAGATGATAAATACCAGCCAGTTGCTATTGTTGTAATGAAGAATTGTGATCCATTGGTGTCTGGCCCAGCATTAGCCATAGAAAGAAGCCCTGTTCAACAATGAAGGAGATTTCGGAAACATAAACATCATACTTGAAAACCTCTTACAGGAAGAATGCATTGAAGGAAGTTAATAAGGTACACAAGGGTCTCAACATACCAGGCCCATCATGCTTAATTTTGAAGTTCTCATCAGCAAACCTTTCACCATAGATTGACTCTCCACCTCGTCCATCGCCAAGAGTAAAATCACCACCCTGGATCATAAAGCTGGGAATAATTCTATGAAAGGTGCTCCCTTTGTAATGGAGCGGCTTCCCACTATGTCCAGTTCCTTTCTCCCCTGTGGTAATAGGGATAATTATAAGTAGCAGCTATGAGTAGTGAGTTTCCCCAGAAGACTAATCAGAACGGAAAAAATGGTCAGGCATCAATATTTAAGCAAAAATGAACAGAGCTACGTTTCTTTCACGACTATATTTGAGATGTTACATTTTAGTTATGACTTGGATATTATCATTCGATACATCTAGAATGTAGATACCATTTACAGTTCGAAGAAGACTAAGTTGGTGCTTTTACAAGCTTTTTATAGTCGTTAAGGCATGTTAACCAATGCCGTAGGATCCTCGAAATAAGATTTTTGTTTTGTTATCATTAATACATCAAATCATGTTAGTGTTAATGGACAACTTTCATTGACCGGCTAAACAACCAAAGGTGCGAATAGATAGTACTAAGTCACTGCTATTCCACCAAGCCATTATTCTACCTGATTGATATTTAAGAAAAGTAAATCCCATTACTTTTTGGCTAGACTAGATCCCATTAGTTTAGTGAACATACTTTAAGAAATAACAAAGCCATAACATGAGAAGGGAGCAAAAGATACTTGGCTACCCGTGCAAAGGGCTCGGAAGTTCTCTGCACAAAAATAAAAAGTAGTATTATGATTAGTATAAGTATATTGTTACAGGAAAGAGAAAAGCAAAGGACTCCAAAGGTTCTTGAGCAATTTACCTGCAGTTTTAGGAACAGTTTTCCCAAATAAGCCCATGACAATTCGACCTGAAAGCAAAAATTCATGAAGTTGGGATACTTATGAGAGTGTATCTAAGAGACCTTCTAAGCAATAACAGTGGAAAAAGCCATATGTAATCCATTTACTATCTATTTATTATAAAAACACATTTGAAGTAAAACAAAGGAAGAAAGACTCTAGAGTAAGACAGGAAATAATACTAAATTCTACTAACTATTGATAAAACCTTATGGATGCACACCGCAGGGAAGGAAAATCAGTTGATTATCTCCAAAATATTGACTTTGTCCTATTCTGCTATGTCAAATATTTAACACAAAGAACAGATTTTTGCTATTAGATGAATGATTTGTTTCATCATTTAATCCTCCTGTCGTTCCGATCGATGAATGCAAGATTATTTTGTAAAGACTCAAAATTTATAGTTCAACAAAAACTGCAGAAAGACTGAATCCAACAGCAAAGCTACAAGGCTAAGTATAAAATTGCAAACTTTGCAATAAGCACTACACATATTCAGCCATTAAACCACAAAAAAGCTAACATTTTTTGAAGACAATACACTAAAACATGAAACCCCAATTTGAAGAAAACAGAACAGAAGCCATACCAGCAGATTTTCCATCAATCTGGATATCAAAGTAAACTTTATGTGTAACTTCTTCTGAATTATCCTCAGCCTCAACTATCTGACAATACAATAAGAAAAACAAAAACCCAAATTCAATCCAAGGAAAATATATCTATGAATTCATAAAGGTTATAAATGAATTTACTCAAAATTGCCAAACCTTATTGAGCTTAGGTTCTGAAACTCCAGCATCGCTTAAGTGATTCTAAAAACATCAACAAGATCAAAAAGAAGTCAAATTTTCCAGTCATTTCTTGCGAGGAAATGAAGAGAAGGGAAAAGGGTACCTGGATCAAAGCTAAGGTTCCAAAAAGAACAAGAATCCACAACACAGCTATTGAAACCAATCTCGTTTTGGTCGCCATCTCTGCCCTTCAGTTTCAGGCTCAGACGCTCAGTAGCTTCACTGAAGGAAAATTGGAGCGTTTGGCTTTTGCAGAGGGTAGACTTTTAACAAGGAATATGGGTTTCCTTGTTTGGGAGGGTTAGTTGAAACCGGTTGTTGGATTTAACTTTCCATGTTAATTTATTGAATGAAGTGAAGTCTTTTTTTTTTTTTGGCAATGAAGTGAAGTCTATTCTTTTCTTTTCCTTTTTCATTTTTCAAAATTAAAAAAAAAATGTAAAGTTTAATAGCTTTTTTTTTTAAATAGGAAATTATGTTTTAAATTCTTTTATTAAAAATTGTACTCCACTATTTGATAAAATGGTTGGTACTTGGTACATGCTTTTCAACAATAAGGTTTCAATCATCATTACAATATTTTTCAAGTTTGAATTAAAAAAAAAACATAAAGAATCATATAATACTATGAAATAAATGAAATATTTCCTTTTGGCCAAAAAAAAATATAAGATACAAGGATTTACCTTAGCACAAGTTAAGAAATGAAATTCTATGGTTTAAGCCATATAATTTTTCAATCTAAAGAATACAGTCAAAATGATACTATAAACAAAGTGTTTGAATGTCTAATTTTTTCAAGCCCCAACTCTGGCCATAAAGGAGCTTTTTTTGTAGGATTAATGTTGGCAACATTTAAGAATTGAGTTTGGATTTTCCCCTTGAACTCCATTTCTAACAATCTCAACTCCACTTTTAAGCTTTATCATGTGTTTTCTTGGCAAATCCAAGGATGACCTAAAACAAAGCAAAAGGGTAGTGTGAACTTAATTTGTTTAAATCAGATAGAAAATCCATAGAAAATTTTTGTTCATATACTTACTTAACACTGCTGCAGCAGTCAAGCGTTCTGAAGGTTTAGGGCATAACATTTTTTTGATTAAGTCCTTTGCATCGTCTGATATCTGAGGCCATGGCTTGGATTCAAAATCAATGTGCCCTTTTAATATCTCATCAAATACTGCTTCCTTTGTTTCTGAAACGTAAAGCAGAAGTAAAGATTGGCCATGTGTTTTTCATTGATGACTATAAATGATTAATTTAGCAGTAAGTACTTTAGTTAGAGTTGATTATTGCAGCATAGAAAAGGGTCAAGCAAAAGAAAGTCTTACCAAGATTAAAAAACAAAAATCATTTACAAATTGAAAATTCATGGTTTTAACAGTAAATTTGTGTTGAATTTTGCAGTAATTACCTGCCCAAAATGGTGGCAAACCGCATAGCAATATGTAGAGAATGACCCCTGCAGACCATATATCGGCTTCTGGTCCATGATTCCGGTTGAGTACCTCAGGAGCAACATAAAATGGGCTTCCAACAACATCACTAAAAACTTGGCCTAAACTAGCAATGCAGGGGAAAAAAAGAAGGGAAATTCAATTTTCATGAAATTTAGTACTTTGCTTATATCAAACATTCTAAACACATAGTACATATTGTTGTCTGATAAATTTTGCTCCTGACTTATCGGGTTAAGGACACTTTGCCCCCTAAACTAAAATCAGGACAATTTGCACTTTGAACTTCCCAAATCTGGACAATTTGTCCCTCTGTTAGGGGGTAAAATGTCGTGAATTTGGGAAGTTTAGGGGCAAATTTTCTTGAATTTGGAAATTCATGGGGTAAATTGTCGCGATTTGAAGTTTAGGGGGCAATATGTCCTCGACGCAATAGTTCAGGGGGCAAAAAGGCTAACAAGCCGTCAAAACAGAAAGAAAGGGAGTTCAATTTATATCAAACATTCTGAATACATACATATTGTAAACTGATAAAATTGTTCCTGACCTGGTTCAAAGAAGGTAGAGTGTCCAAAATCAATGGCTTTGAGAGAGAAATCATCATCTTTATCAACCAACATGAAATTCTCAGGCTTTAGATCCCTATGCATAACCCCAAGCAAATGACAAGCCTTAACAACCCCAACAATGATCTTTATCAATTCAGCAGCCTCTCTTTCACTGTAACAATGGCTTCTCGTTTTGATTCGATCAAACAAGTCACCTCCAGAACAAAGCTCCATTACAATATGAACATGCATAGGATCCTCATAAGCATCTTTGATCTTCACAATGTTTTGTTGACCTGCCAAATGCTTCATTATTTGAACCTCTCTTCTAACATCATTAATGGCATCTTCCTTGTTCAAAATCCTCTGTTTCGATATAGATTTACATGCATATTTAGTCCCGGTTGCAATCTCAGTACAGACATAAGTAGTTCCTGTCTGTCCTTGTCCTAATTTCGGACCGAACATATAAAGGTCACGAATGTTAGGAGTTTTATGGCCTAAAACATGATGATCCTTCTGGTTTTCAATGTTTTCACTGATCCTGATCACAGGGGTGTTTTTGAACTTGGAATTGGAATGTTCATCCTTCGGCGGATTGTAACCCTCATGAAATCCTGAATTGAAACATTCAGAGCATATATTTCCCATGAATCAACTCTCTGGCTTCAATGTAATTAGAAGGTATTAGACCCTAATAAAAACCAGGATACAGGAAAATACAACATTGGGTTATATGGGTACACTTATGTTTGGTTCTGTGTAAATTATGTCTGCCACAGAAATTTCAAATATGCGTCGAATCTCAATATCTCATGTTAAATATTGGCTTATTAGCCTTTTTGCCCCCTCAACTATAACGCCAAGGACATTTTGCCCCAGAATTTAAAATCGCGACAACTTGCTTTGCCCCCTGAACTTTCCAAATTGAGGACAATTTACCTCCTGATGTAGGTGGCAAATTGTCCAAAATTTTGAAAGTTCAGGGCGCAAATTGTAATGGGGCAAAGTGTCCTTACCCCCATAGTTTAGGGGACAAAAAGACTAACAAGCCGTTAAATATTAATGTTATTTTTATTAAAATACAATTTTGTGTACCGCAAATGAAACAAATTAGCAGTACAGTCCTTATTGTTTTTTTTTATTAGATGCATTCAATTCTTAGCTTTGGATGATGATCAAAACTAGATAGTTTTTAGCAGTTGGCATCATTTCCTCTTATCGGCAAATTTTGTTGTTTTGGGAATTGGGAACTTTCTTTGTACTGAATGGGGAATCATGAGTTTTGGCTATGGCTTTTTCTGGTTGTTTCTTCGTAAAATGGCTAGGGGTTTAGTTGGAAGGACTTAACGAATTGCCGATGATAACAAGTATTAATTTTTGGCATTTACTTTTAAGAAATAATAATTACTCCATAAAACTAAGAAATTAAGTAAACGTTTTTGCTTTGAGGATGTGTCAATAAGTAAAACATTTTGGACTGTTATATTTTACATAATAATATATGAAACTTAATTTTTACAATTGAGATTGAGAGACAGCTGCTGTCTTATGGTTTTATCTGTGTTTCCTTTGGATCATTCTCCCATGTCATGTTCTCATGTTTTGGCAAATCCAAGGATGCCCTGAGAAAAGACAACAAAAGCAAAAGATACATTAAATTTGAGCTTAGTTTCTTCAGTTCATAAACACAAAATCAGTTTGGAAACTTACTTAGCACTTGTCTAGCAGTCAAGCGTTCCGAAGGTCGAAGGCATAACATTCTCCTGATTAAGTCCTTTGCACTGTCAGATATTTGAGGCCATGGCTCTGATTCAAAGCTGATTTGCCCTTTTAGTATTTTACAAAGTTGTTCTTGAAGTGTTTCTGAAAAAGGGTCAAAAAAACAGAACAAAGTTTCAACATCAGACACTTAATAAATATTACAGTAATTAGAAAGATTGAAACTATATAATTTCACTTTCATGTTCTAATTATTATAAAAGTAAATTTATGTTGAATTTTGCAGTAATTACCTGCCCAAAATGGTGGCAATCCACTTAGCAATATGTAGAGAATGACCCCTGCTGACCAAATATCTGCTTCTGGTCCATAATTCTTGTTGATTACCTCAGGAGCAATATAATAAGCGGTTCCAACCTTTTCAGTAAGAACTTGGCCTATAAGCAACAAAAAATGCATTGAAAAGAAATTAGCAAGTCATATTCAAGGGACTTCAAATTATACAAACATATACACAACATTATAAATTGATATCAACATTAGCTACTAATTCATAATTGTCAACTATATCGAATCAAATATTTAGATGCACCCAAACAAATGATTTTTAGCTAATGTATAGATGATGTTAATAAGATTCGCCTATAAGGGTTTGTTACAAGCCCCTGATATCACGTAGTCACATTAAACCATGATTGACCTAAAGTCGAGTAATGTCGGAGCAGAGGTGCCTTCCCTTAATGCCTAATTAGAATCATTAACAACTATATATGGGATTCATTAAAAGTTTGCAAAATTAATTAGTTTCATTAATTAATCCACCTAATTATATATACCTGGTTTAAAGAAAGCCGAGAGTCCAAAATCTATGGCTTTAAGGGGATAAAAACCATGAGCGCCATCTTTATCCTTGTTAAGCAATACGAAATTCTCAGGCTTCAAATCCCTATGCATAATCCCAAGAGTATGGCAAATTGCCACAACCCCGACAATAACCTTCATCAGTTCAGCTGCTTCTGTCTCATTAAAACGACCCTTTTCCTTAATAAGATCGAATAAATCGCCTCCCGAACACATCTCCATTACAATATGAACACATGAAGCATCCTCGTAGACACCTTTGAGTTTCACAATATTTTCCACACCCGACAAATATTCCATTACCCTAATCTCATTCCTAACATTCTCAACTTCGTCCATGGATTTTAAATTTGTTTTTGCAATAGATTTGCATGCATATTCGATGCCGGTTCTAATCTCGGTACAAGAATAGGTAATCCCCGATATTCCTCGACCTAATTCACGGCCAAAAGTGTAGAGTCGATGAATATCAATATCACTTTCAGGCTCTAATATGCGATAACTAGTGTTAATACCTGGTTCTAATATGTTAACTTTATGGGGAGGGCACTTCATACTTTTAATTTTCTTTTCTGTTGGAAGAAAAATTTTAAAAGTTTCTGGGGAGGGGCACTTCATACTTTTTCTTTTCTTTTATGTTGGAAGAAAAATTTTAATTCAACAATATATATATACACACACATATATAACTTACCTTAACTTAACCCTAATCCTAAAAGGATTTGTTTATTTTGATTGAGGAAAGATACTCCTAGAAGAAGTTGAACGCTTGAATCTTTTGCTTATCATCGTGTGTGTAAAATTGTTGTATGTTCAACATTTGGCTTTTATGCTTCTGACATTTGTCCAAAATTAATTGGTTGGATAAATTGATTTTATAATTAATATTTTCATTCACCCAAAAATAATATATTATGATAATACTAAATTGATAACTCTTCTTTTATTTAAGGTTTTCTCTGATCCCAAAATTAAAAATCTTTTTTGGCTCTCACATTTTTTCTACTAAAAACTAAATTTTTTTGTAAGACTATTGAAATAATAATAACCAAAAAACCTGACGCAGATGCACAAAAACATAGTCTAGTATATAATTATTTTTAGTAACCAGGAAAAGTAACTAAAAGCTCAACTATATATATATATATATACACACACACACACATATATATATACATACATATATATATATATACACTATATATTATTTTTAGTACCCGGGGAAATTACTAAAAGCTCAAACTGAGGATTAATGTGGAGTCACCTTCTAGCTTTTTTTTTTCTTTCTCACTTTTCAGATGACTAAAAAGGCCCTCTATGAGTTTCCCCTCCTTTTTCTTGTTCCCCTTTTTTGTAATTGCCCATTTCCCTTCCTTAATTGCTTTTAATTAACGTTTCTCCCCCTGTTTTCTTTTTTCCTCTCACCAACTCAACTGCTGCTTCCTTTCAACTTTTCAGTGCTGATCAATCTTCACGTTTGCCAAAAATCAAACCTTTCATCATTCCCGTCAGTTTTCGCCCTCACGTCTCTTTCCTCTTTCTTCTCCTCCTTCCCCATCCCTTCACCATTGACCGTTCAATGTTTTTCCCATTCTAAATAATGACGTTTTTTCTCTCATACACATCAAATAAATATTTTAACTAATCAATCTAATTAAAAACAAAGAATATACTCTAATTATTTCACTATATGGGCCGCGCCAGGCTTTTATAGCTAAGATCAACCCTTGCCTATTTTGTAAACGGGTCTTAAAAAGTTATGCATGCCCGTCCAACGGGCTTCAAGTTTTTGTCCAAACCCTCCCAAATATCGGGCGGGCTTGAACAGGTATCCAACCTTAAACAAGTCTAATCAAAGCATCTAACACGTTTCTTTTTTTTTTTTCTTCATTTCATTTAGGATTTGTGATTTCCATCCATAGTTACCTACCTAAACACCATTATACAGTATTTATACAGTATTTGAAAACTACCATGCCAACAAAAAAAATTATGATCAGGTAACTCATAAGTAAACCGTGCTCATCAACTTTATATGAACTTTGAGTAAATTAGGTGTGATTTACCTACAAGCATAAATAGACCATGGATCATTGTATTAATTTAAGAAATTAGTCACAAAACTCATAACCTACCAATCTTGATAAATTATATTCCCTCCATATAAATGAATTTCAAAAACCTAGATACAAAATATGATTTTATAGACCTTAATTAGAAAATTAGCTTATTGTTGACTACAATAATATTAAATTATTTCCTATATAAAAAGATCGTTGTTCATGTCAATTCAAATCTTCAATATAGAATAACTAGAGCATATGACTCTTGGAATAAGGTGGTGGGGTTATGTGCAGTGATTAGAGATGATATGGGGCAAGTGTTAGTGTGTTCCTTGACAAGGATTGATCATGTTCCAGATGCCCTCTTTGCTGAGATATATGCTTTGCGATTTGGATTGTTGTTAGCTCATGCATATGGCTTAACATTATAAATTAACTGATATAGATTTTATACCAACATTAGCTACTAATTCCTTGTCAAAATTAAGACTATATAATATCCCCCAACGAACCATTAGATATAGCCACATTAATGTGATGTTAATGTGATGTTAATAAGATTCTAAGAGGGTTTGTTGGTACAAGCTCCCGGCCAGTAGCCACATTACATCCTGATTAATCTGAAGCCGAATCATGTTATTTTATCCATGTTAGGTGGGAAGTTAATGTATTGGCACGTAAATTAGCTCGGTGTGACACATGTGTTGAGTCTAATTGTGTGTGATTTGGAGTTTTATCTCCAAACGTTTGTAGCCCCGATCTATGATTTTCTATCAGTGAAATCCAGTTTTCACTCGAAAAATAAGCTATCTCCCCTCACTAATATTCATAAATATCTCTTAGCTATCTCTTCAATTTATTTTTTCCTTCCGTTGTTTCTTTTGTTTGAGATGGATGTAGTCTAACCTTTCCTTACTAGTTAAACCCTAAGAAATTTATAACCATCGAATTTCTTATCTTATTTGCTCAAAGTAGTCGGATAAGATTTAACATAACATATAACAACCTCCACTTAACGCAAATTGTGTTTTTTTTTTGAAGAATTGGTAAACATTTGTTTATTGAAAATGGAAAATTTAACAACTTTTAATTATTTTAATAGTAGTAATTATTTAAAGATAGTTTTAAGCTAACATTAATTCCGCGATATATAGCTTGATAATAATATGCCATTAATTAAAAAATTTAGAAAAGTATTATTCGGGCAAAAAAAAAATCTGGATTAGCTCGATGAGGAGATGTGATTTTCACTTTTTTTTTCTTTTGAAAAACTAAAACAATATGTGCAAAAAACACTAAAATAGGAAAAAAAATCCTCACAAAATAAAAATATATAAAAAATAAAGTAATATGCCAAATAAAAGAATATTAAAACTACTACAAGAAAAAAAAACATGTTACTACCATATATATATATATATATATATATATATATTATATAAATCTATAATACAAGTGATCGTTTACTACAAGAGAGAAACGTTAAGTTTCAACGATCCTGCTTCAAAGTCTCCTGTTTTCAAGGAAAAAGCCTCTCCCTTTGAATCCAAAAAAATACCCAAAGAAAAAAAAACACAAAGGGCAGGCAATTAAAAGAAACTGATTAATGGGGAAGGAGAAGAAGAACGAATCAGAAGCAGCTTCAAAGGAGAAGAATGATCCTAACAATGACAACGGAAGCTACAACTACAAAATGTTCAATTTTTTCAACAGGAAGTTTAAAATCAACGAGGTGGAGCCACCTTCTGATGTCAAGCAGGCCTTTGCCGATTTCACGGACGACGGTTCAACCCACATGACCGCCGAGCAGCTCAAGCAGTTCATGGTGGTTCACCAGGGCGAGGTTAACTGCACCCTGGAAGATGCAGAGCATATCATCCAAGAGGTTGTTTCCAGAAGACACCATGTGACTAAATTTGAAAGGCATTCACTTACCCTTGATGATTTCTTTCATTTCCTCTTCCTTGATGATCTCAATGGCCCCATTCACACCAAGGTTAATTTTTTCAATCTTTTCCCTTTTTCTGATTAAAATTCATTGGACTTTGAAAGGTAAAAGATTGGGTTTTGGTTTATTTATCTGTTTGATTTATATCTGTTAATCTGATAATGAAATTTTGAACCTTTAGTGCATATGTTCTTGTTTTGACTTTAAAAGAATGTGCAGAATAGGGGATTTGATTTAAAATCAGAACAATGGGGTGCTTTTTTTTTTTGGGGAGGGTTTCTTTACATGGGTCATTTTAGTTTTACATGGCCTAAAAGGTGGGCAAATGGGAAAAAAATTGTGCTGGTTCTTATTTCTCCTGTTTTTGCAAAATAAAGTTTCAGACCCTTAACTTTTTCATGGACCACAAAAGTTGGAACGAGTTTTAGATGTTATGAAACACATTGGATAGACACTTATAAAGATTTTGGTTCTTAGTGCAACATAGTTTCAAAAGTTGTATTTTAGTCTTGTGTTATTGCTGTTCCATTTATGGTTAACCTTTCTTTCTATATCAAATGTTTTGTGTTTGATGATGGATCCACTTTTTGAACTTTTTCTTATTTGGTGATGAAAAGGAATGTTTCTATACAATGTGTGGATTTTACTACTTTAGGTTTTGACAAATGATTATGTTATTGCCAGGTACACCATGATATGACTGCTCCATTGTCACATTATTTCATATATACAGGGCACAATTCCTATCTAACTGGGAATCAACTGAGCAGTGATTGTAGTGAGGTCCCAATTATAAAGGCTTTGCAAAGAGGTGTCAGAGTTATTGAGCTTGATTTATGGCCAAATTCCTCAAAAGATGAAGTTCTTGTTCTACATGGAAGGTAAAAATGATTCTCAACTTCAGCAATTTCCCATTCAATTGTAGTTGTTTGATCTATATAGATCCTTAATTTTGTTCAATATATGTTTACCACCCCAAATTGTGTTGGAAATCTGGAGGCAGATATGGTGCAGCAAATCTGCAAGAACCCTGTTTTTGGACTTCTAGAATGATTTTGTTTGAATAGATAGACAAACATGACAGGTTGTGACTAGTGACTAGTTTAAAAGTGAAATACATAAGGAATTTGGTATGGTTTTTGAGCAAAAAAGTTTGGTTCTGCTTGAGATTGCATTTGCAACTCAAACCATTTTTTAAGAGGATGCAATGCCAAACTGTCCATTATTCAACTGCATTTTAGTGTACAATCTTTATAGGATCAGCTTACTTGATTTTGTTAATTGTGTGCGTTGAAAGCCCTCTTACTGCATCTCTCAATGAATTGCAGGACCCTAACTTCTCCGGTGTCACTTATCAAGTGTTTAACGTCCATAAAAGAGTATGCTTTTGCTACTTCTCCTTACCCAGTTATTATAACATTAGAAGATCACCTTACACGAGAGCTGCAGGCTAAAGTTGCTGAGGTTAATCTTCATTTTCTTCCTTTCTCAAGCAAGGTCATTTTCTTCATTTTATTTTGTTTTTCTCTATGATGACCTCAAATGTTTTTTTGTCATGTAGATGGTCACTCAAACTTTTGGAGATATGCTTTACTTCCCTGAGTCAGGTTGCTTAAGTGAGTTCCCTTCACCAGAATCATTGAAACATCGAATCATTATTTCAACCAAGCCACCCAAAGAATATCTAGAGTCTAGGTCCAAAGAGAGTTCGCCAAAAAATAGAAGTAGAAGGGGGTCCTGTGATGAAAGATACGCAAAGGAGATGCAGGACAGTCTAACCGAGTCAGAAGCTGAGGATAGGGTAAGAAAGAAATCAATTTTACTTTTGACATAGCTTAATAATTAATATCTAAGCTAACTAATATGAAAGAATTCTTTTCATTGTGGTGGTAGCAGCAGAGTGATAGTGATTTTGATGATGATGACTGCAACGAATGTAATAAAAAATCAGGCCATAGTGTATCTTTATACAAGCGCCTAATTACCATTCATGCCGGAAAACCAAAGGGTGCCTTAAAGGATGCATTATCAGTTGCAGCTGATAAGGTTAGACGTCTTAGTATGAGTGAACAAGAACTCGAAAGGGCCGCGGGAGCCCATGCTTGTGATGTTGTGAGGTAACTGTCAAATGCTCAAGCTAGCTTATTCTTTATTATTCTCTGCATTCTTTTCTGCATGTCCTATAATACTAATATATATATGCCAACTTCTCAGGTTTACACAAAAGAATATCCTGAGAATCTATCCAAAGGGCACACGTTTTACTTCCTCAAATTACAAGCCAACTATCGGATGGATGCATGGAGCTCAGATGATTGCATTTAACATGCAGGTTAGCCATTGGAATTTTTAGAATGTGTTTTATCAAAAGAATCTCTTTTTTCTCAAAGCAAACAAACAATTTGATTTACCTGCAGGGATATGGAAAATCACTCTGGTTGATGCATGGCATGTTTAGAGCCAATGGAGGGTGTGGTTATGTGAGAAAACCTGATTTTCTGATGATGAAAGTACTATTTGATCCAAAAACGACAGTACTGCCGGTGCAGAAGACATTAAATGTGAGCATATATATACTAGTTACTAGTTTAGTTTGGTCAAATTGAAAGTGATGATTTACATCATAACTTTTTCTTATAGAAATATTTCTGCTGCTTATCAGGTGAAAATATATATGGCGGATGGATGGAGGTTGGACTTCAGCCATACACACTTTGACACGTACTCTCCTCCAGACTTCTACACAAAGGTTTGAAGAAAATTTCTGGCTTTCTTATGAATAACAGTATCTTTATTTCAGTTGGATATGAATTTCAAGACTTTAATAGATAGTTGCAAAAATTTACTATCAAACTGCTTCATTTAAGTGATCAACATAAATAACCTAGGTCCTCCCTAACTACTCATAACCATAAACAATTTGCAACAAGATAGATAGTTGCATTAATACAAATTTTTATGGCACATAATGAGCTATCTCCTATAAGGCATTCTTTAAACTCTTATCTGCAGATTCACATTGCTGGGGTCCCAGCAGATGAAGTTAAAAGGAAAACAAAGATAATTGAAGATGATTGGTCTCCTGTATGGAATGAAGAATTCACATTTCCACTGACTGTTCCAGACATGGCACTGCTTAGGATCGAAGTACACGAATATGACATGTCTGAGAAAGATGATTTTGGGGGACAAACATGTTTGCCTGTGTTGGAGCTAAAACCTGGGATCCGGTCTGTTCCTTTGCATGACAGGAAGGGACAGAAACTTCCCAATACAAGGCTTCTGATGAAGTTTGAGTTTGTATAAATAATAGTGTGTTAGAAGAAGAATCATGAAAATCTTCCATGAAATCATCTAGTTGCTTGCCCTTAGGCAGAGGATATTATGTCATTGTAATTAGTTGAGAGGAAAATTGCTCTGTTTTGAAACAATGATAGGAAAATCTTCACGCCACCCTTTTGCTGCTTTTGATTGATTAGCAGATCTTTTTTAGAGCATACATGAGATTATTGTGTTGGCTTTAATTAATACAAAAAATGGGTCTCATTGACATTCCATGAGATCATTATTTAAACTTTTTTTTTAATACCAAATTTCAAGCTGATTCATCATTCAATAATTCAGGAAATTGAAAATTGTTTATGTGAATTGTTCAAAGTCTACTTGTCCTTTTCTTGTCACGGGAAACCATTTTCTAATGAAATTTGCAGATAGAGATCTTAAGAAGATAACGTTTGACTTAAATTATCCAATCTCCATGTGAAAAACAAGTTGGGATTAGAACAAAGATTAGATCCTACCGACAAGGGAAGAAGTAAATCTTAGAACTGTTCATTGGTCCAAACATTAATAACTGCAAATTTTCAGACCATAAATTTTTTTACTAAAAACCAGAACTTTGTTGTTATTTAATTTAATTTAATCTAATAATATAACCTCCTAACTCAGCAACAAGGTGATCCACTTCATGAAAAATCCAAATATGCTCTGACAAAAAAGGGAAAAAAATGAAATAATGAATCAAGATAAAGGGTATCTCTCAAATACAAAAATACTTTTTTTTTTTTCTTTTTGTGTTCATTCTCACTTTTTGAAAAGCAAACAGAAAATTTAGGCAGCAGCAATGGCATCTTCCTCATAAAAAAGACAAAAGAAATAGATATTTTTATGATTAAATTACCCTGTGGCCTGTTTTATAATCTTCCATTGAATTAATTAAATTAATAACAACCTTTCATTCTTTACTTGCCCAAGAAACAAGTGAAAATGATAAAAAAAAGAAAAAGAAAGATGCATTTCACCATTTTTTCCCTTTTTTTCCTGTTCAATTCAATGATTGAGATAAAAAAAAAATAAAAAACTTTATGTTTTGTCACTTTGACCTTTTGGTAGACAAATCATATTACTACTATAGTCGATTTTAGATAAAGATGATGAAAGACAATAACTATGCCAATGCCAACTGTCAGATGGGCTCCACACCTTTGGAATGTGATTGGGTCCCATAATTCACAAATGGGTCCCACAAACCCAACCCAACTTTTCTGGAAAATGAAAGATTAAAAAAACTGTAAGAAAGATAACATAACTTCCATCATCAAAGCTTTATTAAATACAACAACAACTATACAAACATTTAGCAGTTTGCAGACAGACAGTCGCAGATTTGCAAATTTGTCTTCTTTTTCGTTTTTTTATCAGATATTTTGGAATTCTAAGAAAAACCCAATGTCGAAACAAACTTACCGGGTTTGCTTCTGCTTCCGGCGGCGATTCAGGCTGGCAGTTTCAGAGGCGCCGGAAGATATCAAGAAATTGTTCAACCAGTACTCTGAGAATGGGTTCATGAGCGTTGATGGACTGCAAAGATTCTTGGTTGAAGTCCAGAAAGAAGAAAAAGCTACCAGGGAAGATGCTCAGAAGATTATTGATAGTGTTAAGCATTTCCATAGAAAGGGTTTAAATCTTGAAGGTTTCTTCAAGTACCTCTTTTTTGGTGATATCAATCCTCCTCTTGCTTCTCATGGGGTAATATATTCTGACTTTCTTTGTTTCCAATTTTGATACTCCATATTCTTATTAAAGATTGGATCTTCCCTCTTCATTTATTCATCTGGGATACTGTGATTAAAGTCTAAATTGGTTTTGGAATTTGCCATATAGAGGAATTTCTGCTCTTTTTGTCTGGTTGCTGGTGGAATCTGTGAGGACAGTGGAAAGTTCTGAAAATATGATGTTTCAATTTCTTTCCTTTTTGGGTTTTCAGTACTTAATAAACTCAACTGATCAAAAACGGATACTTTACTTCTTACCCTTTTCTAGTATTAATGGGAAAATTTGGTATCTTGGGTTTTATGGGATTTTAATGAAACTATTACTTATTTTCCAGCTCTGTGAGTAAATGTATGTTGACTGAATTGCTTAGTTGCTTTCATAGCGTTGTGATGGCCCTTTGATGATGCTGATTTGTACGGAAATGCTTTCTATGATGCATGTTCGCCTACTTGCCTCACCGTGTCTTTATCCTTGTATGATGTTTGCCTTTGTTGTTCACTCTTATGCTATAGCCTATAAGCCATTGTTCCTGTCCAAGCTTTTGTGATCCCCTTGTTCAATTTGCAATTTGTTGTTAATTGCCAAAGCTAATTATTAAATCTATATGCTTTTGTGCTATTGTTGTTTATGTGAAGCTCATCTATATGGTTTCAGGTGCACCATGATATGTCTGCTCCTTTGTCGCATTATTTTATATACACTGGTCACAACTCCTATCTAACTGGGAATCAACTCAGTAGCGACTGCAGCGATGTCCCCATCATAAATGCACTTAAGAGGGGCGTGCGAGTGATAGAATTGGATATTTGGCCAAATTCAACAAAGGATAATGTGGATGTTCTTCATGGAGGGTATGTCCTTGAAGTACAAATTGCTCGCATTCTAATCCTATTAACATGAAAGGGTTTTTGATTGTGCTAAGTAAATACTTAAATGAAAATGTCATAGCTTCATTACAATTTGCTCGTTCACTTCAGCTGATATCCGAAGCAAAACCTAAAGGGAGAAAAAAACATGCACTGTACATGAAATGGCGTATTAAGTTAATCTCCAAGGTCATTAAATTGAAGAATGCGGTTTCTTGTGTATGTAAACAGGTGTCCTGCACATAATTATGTAGTAGCTATATATGGGGGAAAAGCTGAAAAAAGGAAAACATATCTCTGCATTCTATAACTTTGCATGTTACTATGTTAGTCACCTGTTTGACACAACTGATTCCACTACTATGTAGCCTCCCCCTACCATCACCAAGCACTCTAAATCTGAAAATAATCCATCCCTAGTAATTTTGAAACATTTTCGAATGATTTTCTTTATGTAGGACTCTGACTACTCCCGTGGAACTCATCAAGTGTTTGAGGTCTATCAAGGAGTATGCTTTTGTTGCCTCAGAATACCCAGTTGTTATCACTCTAGAAGACCATCTTACTCCTGATCTTCAGGCTAAAGTTGCCGAGGTGAGTCTGGTGCTTTTTATGTGAATTTAATATCAATGATCCCATAATTTATGCTTCTGTGGCTAATTTCTAGATGGTCACTCAAACATTTGGAGACATCCTGTTTTCTCCTGGCCCAGAATGCTTAAAAGAGTTCCCCTCTCCAGACTCATTGAAGAAACGCATAATCATATCTACCAAACCACCAAAGGAATACCTTGAGGCCAAAGAAGCTAAGGATAAGGAGAATGTTACAGAGAGGGCTAAGGCTGGCAGTGACGAAGAAGCTTGGGGAAAAGAAGTTCCAGACCTTAAGAGCCTTAAGAGCACTCGTGTAACTGATGATAAGGTCTTTGGCAGTGCTGACATGATTCTTTATATCAAATTGGCATGACTTACTATTTATGTAAAGTTTATATTTACTTACTCTTTATTGCATTATGGTAGAATGACTCGGATGAAAAAGATGATGATGACACTGATGATGGAGAGAAGTCACAGCATAATTTAGCACCAGAATATAAACGTTTAATTGCTATTCATGCGGGGAAGCCAAAGGGTGGATTGGATGAGTGTCTTGCTGTGGATCCTGATAAAGTGAGACGTCTTAGCATGAGTGAGCAACAACTTGAAAAGGCTGCAGTAACTCATGGAAAACAAATTGTCAGGTATATAGTTACAAAAATTTAGCATCTTTCATTTATGTGAGATCACCTTCTGTTACTACTTACTAGTATTAAGTAAAATGGCTAGCTTCTATTTCTCTCTTGGAGCATTCGCCTCAGGGATAGTTGTCCAATGAGTAGAAAGTTGTCTCTTTGCTTTCAATCTTCTTAGATGAATCTACTTTTAAATCATCTAAAACTAGTACACAATAAATGTTATCTTTGTGCTGGTTGGCATGAAGGCCTTTCGGCAGCTTGGCTGGATTGATCTTTCTTGTTGGAAGGGTTTTGATTACAGTTTAGATTAATTGGTCAATTACATAGTACAATTTTTATTTCAACTATAAGTTGGAAATATATCAAGTTGTAAATCCTATCTTTCATGTGTTATTATGCTAGTAGTTTAACATAATGTATTACTAGAATTACCTGAAATGTGTATTATAAGTCTTGCATTTGACTGTATCTTCTGATCACCAAATTGCAAAATTTCCTCATTTTG
The DNA here is from genome assembly GCA_001974805.1 of Corchorus capsularis. Taxonomy (NCBI): domain Eukaryota; kingdom Viridiplantae; phylum Streptophyta; class Magnoliopsida; order Malvales; family Malvaceae; genus Corchorus; species Corchorus capsularis. The sequence goes on from AWWV01016296.1 coordinate 21,318, forward strand.
TTGTTTGTACTGCTACAGATTTACCCAGCGGAATATTCTTAGGGTATATCCCAAGGGTATACGTGTTGACTCTTCAAATTACAACCCATTAATTGGGTGGATGCATGGAGCTCAAATGGTTGCGTTTAATATGCAGGTACCCCACTCTTCTCCCCCTCCCCTTTGTTTAGCCACATTCTATTACAATTCATCTCACTTTCTGATGAATAAGAAGATATAAGTCTCTGGCATGTTAATATACCTTCCTTTAAGTGGTTACTGGTTATGTATAAGGCATAATGGTCCACATATCTCAAAGATATAGAGATAAAATTCCTTAAGACTACCCTGAACTAGAACTTCGATCATTATGTAAGATATGAATGTTTAAAGTTCGAAGAGAGAATACTGGATGAAAGCTTTATTGAGTTTATTTTTGTTAGTTACTTTGCCCAAATGCTAATTTTTTTTTTTCTTTTCTTGTTGGCGTCTCTGATAGGGTTATGGAAGATCTCTGTGGTTGATGCATGGAATGTTCAAATCCAATGGGGGATGTGGTTATGTGAAAAAACCAGATTTCTTATTGAAGTCTGATGAAGTCTTTGATCCCAAAGCCCGGTTACCAGTAAAAACAACTTTGAGGGTGAGTGTTTTCTTGCCATGGGATCTGAATATTTATTTCCCTACAGAGCTTATTTGTTATATTCCTTAAGCACTTCTTGTTCTTGTTTTTGAAAGGTAACTGTGTTTATGGGGGAAGGATGGCATTATGATTTCAAGCATACACATTTTGATGCATATTCACCTCCAGACTTTTATGCTAGGGTAAGTTCATTTACATTGATATGCATTTCAAAACCTCCCACAGAACTCGATCAATGTGAAAATCATGATCTTCATTCCGAACTTTAACCTGTGTTCAGGTGGGGATTGCTGGAGTCCCAGCAGATTCTGTGATGAAGAAAACAAAGACTCTAGAAGACAATTGGGTCCCTTCTTGGGATGAAGTATTTGAGTTCCCTCTAACAGTTCCAGAATTGGCTATACTCCGGATTGAAGTCCACGAGTATGACATGTCTGAAAAGGATGACTTCGGTGGCCAAACATGCCTACCAATCTCAGAGCTAAGAAGCGGAGTCCGAGCAGTTTCTCTCAACAACCAGAAGGGTGACAAGTACAATTCAGTAAAGCTCCTCATGCGCTTTGAATTCGTCTGATATAATCTTTCTCGGGCAGCTCCCAACCCTATACACTCCCTAAACGAAGAGATTTCCAAATGTCTGAAGCGAAACCTTCGAATTGTTTGATGGTATTGTGAACTTGTGTGCAGTTACTTATCAGTGTTTGCCGTGTGATATATACCATAAATAAAATCTGCTCTGCAGGTTTTCCTTAGTGCTGCTACCCATTGCAGCTTGTAATTAGCAATATCTGTAATTTGTTATACATAAATTATGTGACACAGAATCTTATATTAGTTGTGTAATTGGAAAGCTTGATATACTTTATCCACTATTTCTTTTTAGTTGCCTTTGCAGAACTTGCATCTCAATCTTCTTTAGTTCTTTACTTGCTAGTTCATCAATTTGCAAAGTTTTTTTTGGCATATTTAATATCCGGTAGCAATTATTTTGAATTAGAGTCATGTTGAACTCCAATTGAGTTTCATCAATCTGCAAGTGTTTTTGTGTATTTGGCATCTAGTGGCTAGTGGCTACATTAGATTTCGATTAATCTAAAATGGAAAGAATAGGCATCTGAAATAGAAAGAATAGGTTCTGATTAATCCAAACTGAAAATGAAAAAAAAAAAAAGAAAGAAAAAAAAATAAAAAAAAAAAAATCAAATATTGCGGTGAGCGTGGATCGAACACGCGACCTTCAGATCTTCAGTCTGACGCTCTCCCAACTGAGCTATCCCCGCAATTGATATTGAATTATAAAATATTTTATATAACGAAATAAAATAAGATGATTTTTCAAAATAATGAATTCGGAGACCAAAGCGAGCCAGCATTGTAAAAACCCGGCAAAACCGCAAAAACCCAGTCCCTCTGAACTCGATTCTCGAAAATGACTACCATCGCCAACTACCAACCGCCACAGCCATCGCAACCGCCATTTTCGGATTCGGACTCGGACTCCGATTCCGATAACTTCCATATTGGATCCGACCTCTCGAATTCCATCTTCAAAACTTATCTCGAATTTTCGTCTTCTTCTTCTTCATCATCATCTTCAATTACACCCGCTGATCTCTCCAAGATCCAATCTTTCCTGACTTCTTCCTCCTCCGGCGCTCTATCGTGTCTCATATGCCTCGAACGGATTCGCAATTCGGATCCAACGTGGTCCTGCTCTTCCCTCTGCTTCACCCTCTTCCACCTCATCTGCATCCAATCATGGGCTCGCCAAGCCTCCGACCTCTCTGCCGCACGCGCCGCTGCTCGTCTTCCGATCACAGCTGAAACCGCGGCAAAACAAGCCACTTGGAACTGCCCCAAATGCCGCTCCTCCTACTCCAAATCTGATATCCCTAAAGCTTACTGTTGCTTCTGTGGAAAGCTCCAAGATCCTCCTTCTGATAACCCTTGGATCCTCCCTCACTCTTGCGGTGAAATCTGTAACCGTCCCTTGCCCAACAATTGTGGTCACTTTTGCCTCCTTTTATGCCACCCTGGTCCCTGCCCGTCCTGCCCGAAATCTATCAAAGCCCGTTGCTTTTGTGGTTCCGTCGAAGATGTCCGCCGTTGCGGTTTCAAAAACTTCTCCTGTAACCAACTTTGTAACAAAGTTTTAGATTGTAGAAAACATAAATGTACTGAAATCTGTCATCCAGACACTTGCCCTCCTTGCCGTGCGCGTGGCATTTATCGTTGCCGGTGCGGTAAAAAAGAAGAAGAAAGAGATTGTTGTGACCGGGACTTTCGCTGTGAAAATGAGTGTAAAAAGTTGCTTAATTGCGGAAAACATTTTTGCGAAAGAGGATGCCATGTGGGAGATTGTGGGGATTGTCCATTGCAAGGAAAACGATCATGTCCTTGTGGGAAAAGGGTTTATGAAGAGATGCCGTGTGATGTGGCAGCTCCGGTTTGCGGTTCAACTTGTAATAAGTTGTTAAATTGTGGTTTCCATCGGTGTCCTGAGAGGTGCCATAAGGGACCTTGTGTGGAGACTTGTAGAACTGTGGTTAAGAAATCTTGCCGGTGTGGAGGACTTATAAAAGAGGTAGAATATGGTTCATTGATTTTTGGTGATTGTTTTTGTGGTTGAATGTTTTAACTGAATTTAGTGTAGGTTCCTTGCTATCAAGATTTATCATGTGAAAGGAAGTGTTTGAGGATGAGGGATTGCGGACGCCATGCTTGTAGACGTCGTTGTTGTGATGGAAATTGCCCGCCATGTTCAGAGGTGCTGTAATTATTGTAGTATATTGTGTTTCTTTTTGTCAAATTGTTTGCATGTGAAATGTTAAAGGTTTATAGATTTTCAGGTTTGTGATAAGAGGCTCCGGTGCAAGAACCACAAATGTCCTTCCCCTTGCCATAGGTATACTGCATGATCAAGTTTTCTTACTTGCATTTCATAGTATTATTAGGTTAGGCAATAAAACTGTTAGATTAGAACACTGCTAACAAAGTGAACTTCACAGCATCATTATCATGTCTGTTGTAATTGGAATAAGTATCCATTCTCTAAACTTGTCTAAACAAAGTCCTAGTTGGCTCCATATATATTAATCATCTTGGCAACTTTAGGAAGTCTCAGCTTTTATACATTTTTACTCTATGATTACTTCTTCTACAAGGCAAAATATGCTGATTGTGAGTTTCATTATTCTAGAGGTGCCTGTGCTCCCTGTCCAGTAATGGTGACAATTTCATGTATTTGTGGTCAGACACATTTTGAGGTGAGAATTTGGTTATCATAGACTTTCTGTTCATTTATAGGTGGATTTAGTCACTGCATTCAAGTGCTAAGATCTTGTATGCCAGCTAAAAAGGATCTCAATTGATCACCATGATGGATTGTGGTGTTTTGGCAAATTTCCTATATGTTGGTTATATGCATATCTGCTACTAATATGAGCCGGTTTCCATGAGCATTTTTTGATGGTTTCTAAATTTTGTACTAGGTTCCTTGTGGTACTGAGATGGATCAAAAGCCTCCTAAATGTCGTAAATTGTGTAAGATAACTCTCTTGTGCAGGCATGCACCAAACTGCAAGGTACTATTAATTTCTTACTCACTTCTGTTTCCAGCCAGAGCTTATGTACTAGCAGTTATGTGATAGCTTTTCTATATGTTGGTTTTGTTGATCGTTATCTGTTAATGTGTCTTGGTTTTGGTATTATGGTTTGATTATGTGTTACCAACAATCATTACTATTTATTCTTTCATTTCTTTACTTCATTATCTTTATGTAGCTATCAGATATGTGTCTATTGTTTTTGAAATAAGTTGATTAGCTAGTTGTGCCACATTAATGATGCCATCCTAAACTTGATTTTCTATTTCTTTTGGGAAAGCTTATATATTATGCACTTATCTCTTATATATGTGAATGTGATCATGTTTTTTGTTTCATAATTTTACTTACTGTAAAGAAAATGTAGCATTTTTGTTAAAGTTATCCTAGCCAGTAATTCTTATTCATTTTTTCCAGCCACACAGATGCCATTATGGAGCTTGCCCCCAATGTCGGGAACTTTGTGGAGAAGATTATCCATGTGGGCATAAGTGCAACTTAAGGTTTGCTGAATATTTTTCTAACAATTATTCTAGATTGTGACTTCCAACATTTTTTAACAATACATTACTGTTTGCCTGAGCTTTTCCTAATTGTTTTCATAATCCAGGTGCCATGGGCCAAGACCTCCTCCTAACCCAGAATTCACATTGAAACCCAAGAAGAAGAAATCATATCATAAGAGTGAGTGCACTCCTGGTACTCCTTGCCCTCCTTGCCCTGAACTTGTTTGGAGACCATGTGTTGGCCACCACATTGGTGCAGAGAGGATGGTTGGTTTTGCTCCTTTTTAAGTTGTAGTGGAATAGCTTCTAATCAATCAATTTGATTTCCATGATGCCATGTGCTTGACTTTGAAGTTTGAACTCATCTTTCTTCCTTCTTTCAGATGGTTTGCTCAGACAGAGCACGATTTTCTTGTGATAATTTATGTGGAAATCTTCTTCCTTGTGGCAATCACTATTGTACGAACACTTGCCATCCCCTGGAGATCCGGTCTTCATCATCAGGATATCAGAAAAGAAGTGAGTCCTGTGAAGAGTGTAATCTCCCTTGCCAGAAGGTGCTAAACCTGCTATTGATTATGATATTGACTCCTGTTAATCTGTTGTTTCTGATTGCGATTTTTATTAATCTGGATGGTTTAAAAGCATAAGGCTACTGTCAGGCCTCAGCAACTTATTGTTACCATAGCTTATATAGAATAGACATTTGTATGGTTGTCAATTAACATTGCCTCTTAATTATTTGCCCAGGAGAGGATCCCCAAATGTTCACATCCCTGCCCCCTACCATGTCATCCTGAAGAATGCCCTCCTTGCAAAGTACTTGTGAAACGGTCATGTCACTGTGGTGCAATGGTTCATGCATTTGAATGCATCAATTATAACAGCTTATCTGAGAAGGATCAAGTGGCTGTTCGCTCATGCGGGGGGCCTTGCCATAGGTAGCTACTAAATATGCTCCTTTCTCCCTTGCCACTGCTTTTAAGTTCTTGGATTGTTTTGAATGTCCTAATATCTCTGTCACTCTGCAATGTATTTCCATTTATCAAAACTTGTAGGGATTTTTAATATTTCACTGCCATGTCCTGGTATATTGAAACTTTTGAAAATTGTTTTGCAGAAAACTGCCCAACTGTACACATCTATGCCCTGAAACATGCCATGCTGGCCTATGCCCTGCACCTGAGAAGTGCAGCAAAAAGGTAATAATTTTAATTGATCCACTATATTAGTTAAAAGTAAGAAAGTGTGTGTATTTAATAGGAGTAATCAAATTCTGGCTCTGAGCTTTTACAAGATTATGACAGAGCTTTTAATTTCAATTTGTGGTGTTATTAACTTCCTACTTCATCTGCCTTTTCTTTGTGAAAGGTTACTGTTCGTTGTAAATGCCAAACCTTGAAGAAGGAATGGGTATGCCAAGATGTTCAGGCTGCATATCGGGATACCGGTTGTGATCCCAAAGATATAACGAAGAATCAGTTTGGACTTGGACTTTTGCCTTGCAATTCTGATTGCAAGAGCAAAGTACAGGAGGTTGAATCAGCTCTAAAGTTGCGTAAACCTGAGGTTTTGGAGGTAAGATTTCTAAAATTGAGGTTGCATTATTTGCCTCCTGTTTCATCATGCATAACCTATATACATCTTTTTAGATTACCTTCAACCTTTTTAGATACTGATTAATGATTAATACAGAAGTGAGATTTCATTGCATGCTTCCTTATTCAAATATGAGAATCCCAAGATTTTCTAAGTTACCCTCTATCTATCCATAACAGAAATATCCTTTGTGTTCAGCTTTGAATTTATAAACTGTATGGCATACTTGGAGAGTTCTCTACTTTGTCATTTCTGTCTTCTCTTATTCAAATACTAAACAATCCTCCATTGTACAGTCTCAGCATCCAGTTGCCAACTTGTATAAATGTCATTTGATCTCTTTTTGGTTTCTCATGCATACATCTTGCATTGCATGTATGTTCATAATTTGCTGGCTCTATTGCTATGAAATCTAATACTGTTGCATATACTTCATCGAAGAAAAAGGAGCCGGAAAATGAAAAGCATGGACCTAAGCGCAGAAAAAGGCGTAATCGAACTCAAGAGGGAAACCAAGAGACAAGACTGCAGGTATGTCTTCCTCAAAAAGCTAGCATTTCCAAGTCACTTTTCCTCACTTAACAACACTAACCTTTTCCTTCCAACAGAAATTTGTAGCCACCATGAAGCGACTGCTTTTGTTTATCATCATCGTAGTAGCTGTGATTGCAGTAACATATTTCGGCTACAAAGGTCTATTAAGACTTTCCGATTGGATGAATGAAGTTGATGTGCAACGACAAAAGAGAAGACATCCGCGATTCTGATCTTTACCTTTATGAACTCTCGTAGGTTCATTTTTTTCTTCATGCAGGCTAGAACAGTCTCCCGCCAAATTCCATTTTTGTATAAACTTGTGTGATTGAGTGATCCAAATTTTGAGTTTTTTTTTTCTTTTTTTCTTTTTTTAATTCTTTTTATTAACTTCTCATCCATTATGCAACATTTTTTATGTTCTAATAGTAAATGTTAAGCTTAAGCTCATTGATTGAGTGATTGTTATAAAAATAGGTGACCTATAAAAGTAAAACATTCTGATTGGGTCATCAAATTGAACTATGTTTACTGTTGGGCTTTTAAGCTGATGTTTGGCTTGGCTCTGAGAATTTGAAGACCTTTTCCAGGAAAGTGGCCTTTACAGACTTCAAGTTTTTGCTGCCATCATCAGCACCAATTTGACTTGGTCTCTTTCTTTTTTTCTGCCCCAATTACAAGGGTCTACTGCATTAAAAAGATGGGCCTTGAAATTGAGACAAATTTGGTCAATCTTTTCAATAATTGTGATTCTATTGGATGTTATATATTAGCTTTATAGATTCCGGATTTTGTAAGAAATTACATGCTTGAAAATTCTAGATATACTATATGTTTACATTTTCCCTAACATAGAAAACTGACCACGAGAATTCATTAATCAATAAACTTATAACATATGGTAAAAAATTAATAATTGATTGACTGGTGAACCAAATTCTTGGCACCAACTCCTCCATCTCCTCGCCCATGAAAGAAAAATATTGAGCTTTCTTTCTTTGCTTTTCCCTTTTGTAAAGATCTGCTTTTCCATTTAATCCTTTAATTAAAATTAATCAAAGCTTACAAATATCTACATTTTTATACATTAATCCAAAAGTAACCCTTCTCTTCTCTAGTAATTAAAAAAAAGAATAATACTTTTTCCCCCTCCATTTTGCCACACACAATGCTCCCTCCTGATGTGTCCATCACACATTAGGCCATGTGTTTTCTCTCTTTCTTTTTTTTTTTCTATTTTTATTTTTTTATTAAGTTTAGCCTTAAATTTCACTAAGTTTAGCCCCAAATTTAAATTTTATTTTTATTTCAAGGGTAAATTTCAAAATTAATAATTTATTGTTATAGGGTTTTAGAAATAAAATACAAAACTAATTTCACTAAGTTTAGCCCCAAATTAAAATTTTATTTTCATTTTAAGGGTAAATTCCATAATTAATAATATTGTTATAGGGTTTTAGAAATAAAATATATAATTAATTCACTAAGTTTAGCCCAAATTAAAATTAAAATTTTATTTTAAGGGTTAGAAAAATTAAAATTTATAAATGGTGTATTGGAACCAATAAAATGATGAATGTGACTTGACGTATGATAGACACATCAGGAGGGGCGTGTAATAAAACCCAAAAAAAAAATAAAGAAAGAACCATAGTACTTCAAAATTTAAGGATAAAAAAACTGAGGCATTGAGGAAGAATCAAATTTGTTTTATGTTGCTAGTGATCAAATCAAATCTTATCACAATTAATAAGGGAGAATCTGGAATTTTTCAACAATCTTTGAAAAAAGAGAAAAGGAGGAAACCTAATCCAACCCAAAATTTTATTACCAAAAATCTAATTTATTATTCTTTAATGGGAATTACACAATGAATCATAAAGGCATTGAAATATAATGGACAAGTTAGGATATAAAATGTTAGTTTCACACTTTTCACCATATTTTTTCTTGATTTGTTGCAGAAACTTTCCACAATACCATATTCATCAATTGCACAATTTTAATCAAACCAATGAATAAATATGAACAAAATGAAGAGATGGGTCACCGGCCAATAAGCCACCACCCTTTGAGTTAAGCCCTTGAGAGCATCCAACCTTATCTAGCTCCCCACGAGGACCACACCAACATTTATTATCATTAAATTTTGTACTTTAATTCTTAAGTTATTAACTTCTTGCATGCAAATAAACCACTTTCATATTAATTAGGAGGCACCGTTCTTCAATTTAATATAATCTATATAAATTCTATTAAACCAATGGCAATTGGCAACTTAAGAAGAATCCAATCTACCGATTCATAAATTTTTTCCCAATTTAATGCAAAATTGGATTCCTCTACCTCCTAACATGAAAATTATATATACCGTATTTTTTTATTCACCAAAAAAAACTCTCTAGATTTCATGTGTCTATTTTTTCTATTCATAAGACTCAAATTCCATGAATTACTTAACAGGCATTGAGTTCCTCCTACTCAACATACATTGGTTCAATCTGATAAAAAATCTAGGCAATACACTTGTAAGATGATTAGGATAAACACTAGGCTTAATTGTATTCATTTTTTTCCCTAAATTCAAAGTCAAATTCCCTTTATCCAATTACTCCTATATATTATATTATATATATATGCTGCCAGCCCCTACGTGTGAAATTTTTATTTTATTTTATTAAATTACATAAAGGTGTTCCAAAAGCAAAGCATGGACCATATTTTTCATTCATTTTTTCGTATGGGGGTTGTTGGACCATTGGTGAATGGTTTTGACGAAATCTTGGTACCCAAAGTGAATAAAACACCCGGGCGACTGCGAGGCGAGCGAGCGAGCGAGCCAGCTGATGCAAGTTTCAAAGCACATGCCTCAAAAAGGCAAAAGCCTACTTAAGTAGTTAAGTTCCTGTCCACATGCTTTTTGTTCTTTGGTTGGGTTACTTGGCTTTTGTCAGGTTGGCCCCAACTCAACAGTTTTTTCTGTACTTTCTTTCCGCTTCTTAGTGTGAAATCAAACCCAAATGGTCAAAAATTTGAACCCTCCACAATAATAATAAACATGAACCAAATCAAAGCTAGAAAGAATATGCTAAAGGGTTCTGATAATAATGGCAGAAAAGAGCAACAAGAATGAAATCATGTAATCATTTTCTCCTTGCTGTCAGTGTTTTCATTAATTCCTACACTACAGCTCAAATGTTAGATCATGAACCCAAAAAAAAAAAACTCCTAGAAATTTTTACACTCCAAAATGTATCATTGATGGGAAAAAAAATTGATGAGAAAGAAAAAATTTACTTTTTCTTTTTTCACTCTGAAACAATTGAGAATGCACTGCTAGAGATGCTGCCATGGCTACCATCACAAACAGTTAATGCTCTTTCCAAATTTGAAACAATGTCACCAATAGTTGGCCTTTCTTTCCCTTCCAAATTCACACAATTGATTGCAATGTATGCCACCAGCTCCACAGCTTCAGTTTCATTCAGCTCCGGCGGTCCAACCCTAATGTCCAAAACCCTAACCAATTCCCCTGCCATGATTGCCGGCACTGCATAATCCACTAGGCTTACTGGGGTTCCTCCATTTTCATTACTTTTGAATATAGCCCTTTTCCCTGTTAAAAGCTCTAACATTACTACTCCAAGGCCATAGACATCACTCTTTGTTGTTAACACATTTAGGCCATAGTACTCAGGATCAATGTACCCAACTGTTCCGGCTGCTTTCATTGGCCTGTAATCGCGATCAGATTCCGGCCCTAATAGGGATAGACCGAAATCTGAAACTCTTGCAGTCCAATTTGAATCAAGTAATATGTTGGAGGACTTAATGTCCCTATGAATAATAGGTGGAACTGCATAATTGTGAAGGTACTCAATCCCCCGGGCGGCGTCCAATGCAATTTTGATCCTCATTTTCCAGGAATTAAGTAGACTACTACTTTTCTCAACATTGTTCTTATCATGTAAATGATCATAAAGTGCCCCATTCTTCATGTATTCATAGACAAGAAGCCTTTCATCTCTTTCTTCACAATACCCAACAAGCCTAACCAAATGCTTATGATGAAGCCTAGACAAGAATGCCAATTCTGAATCAAATGCACTCTCTTTTTCTTGAAATTTCTTTGTTTTTTGACTCGTTTCGCCTCTTTTGATTGCAACTTCCCGGCCATCCATCAATTTCCCTCTATAAACAATCCCAAAGCTCCCGGCGCCGATCTTGTTTTCCATTGAGAAATCATTAGTAGCAGCAGCAAGTTCAGCTAAGCTAAATTCCTCTGCTCTGTCAGCATGTTTTGATGATGTTCCACTTCTTTGACGCTTCATTGCTCTTGAACTTTGCCTTCTGATTGTCAATGATCTTGATGGAGGACTATTGTTTGATCCCGGGCCGCCATTAGAACCAGCTCTAGTGATTGTTGGTTGAACTGAATTATGCACTTTCTTTTTCCCAAAACAAACACCAGTCCATAAACAATAGATGACAGTACAAATCCCCATGAAACCTCCAACTGATCCAACTATAGCAAAAGCCAATAACCCTCTTGTCAACTCTTTAGAAGGCGATGACCGGGTTGAATTCCCTGGAGATGGAGCAACCGGTGACGGCGGAGACAGCGGCGGCGCTGATGGGGTGAATGAACAAGGTGAAGGTTTACAAATGGTACCAGACCCAAAACAGAGACTGCTTGATTGAGGATAAATCCCACACTCATTACATGGAGATTGAACACAAGGACCTGGTAAAATCTGAGCTCCCAAAGGTAAAATCTGTCTTGAAGAATTTGAAGTTGACCCCATTGTTTCAGGCCACCCGGGACCCCAACAAATAACTGAAAAATTGCTGGTGATCAATCCACAAGTGAAATTTAAACCGGAAACAATGGATTCGAACTCAACATCTGCAACAGGAGTTTCAGTCATGGAACCCCAACAAACAACTGTCCCATTCGACCTTCTGATGGCGCAACTAAACCCTTCACCAAGAGCTAAACCTGAAGCAAAGTTTAAATCTTTATCTAAAGGAACGTTTAATTGACCGGTCGAGTTGTTTCCTCTGCAAATTATATCTCCCTTTGAGTCAATTCCACAAACATGGGATACTCCAGCTTCGATATTTGACATTGACATGTTCCCGAATTGGGTTTCTATCTCTGTCGCTACTGAGTTTCCCCAACAAGTCACCCGGTTGTTGTCACTTAGAACAATCCCGCAAGAGAAACCCGACCCGGATGTGATTTTACCCATTGTGTAATTACCGTCCGGTGATATCTCGCTGGTATTTCCGATGGGTCTCCAGCAGGTTACGGCGGAGGAAGTGTTCGTCGTTGCGCAAATCCTTTCTTCGCCGATTGTGAGGGACTGTAGGGAGACTGTATTGTTGGAGTATAGGCGTTTCTCGGGGAAAGTTTGGTTGTTTGTTTCCCAACAGAGAAGGCTGAGACCACCGGACCGGAGGGCGCAAATGGTTGTTTCACCGCCTGCTACGATGGAGTAAGAGACGTTGGGGAGGACGGGAATGATGGTGCCGGCGGAAGAGTTTGTGTTGCCGGGGCGGTAGCAAATAATGCGTTGGTTTGGCTCGGAAGCTACGATGGCGCAGACGGTGGCGGTGCCGTAAGCGACGGCGAGCGTTGAGCCAGAGCCCAAGGCATGAATTAATGGCGGGAAGGTTATAGCTATGAGAAAACTCACGGCGAAAAGGAGTAGGAAGGGTAGTCTCGTCATTTAAAAAAGCGGAGCTTGACGGCGGATGGAGTGGCGTCGCCGGCCGTCAGCTTCATTTGTTTAGAGAGAGAGAGAGAGAGAGAGAGAGAGAGAGAGAGAGAGAG